>SMLS01059916.1:0-47118 GCA_004785975.1 Popillia japonica
CAATAGCCCAACCAATCCAGCAGTCCAAAGCGCATAGTTTTAAACGAGGTAGTAAATTCTATTGTGCTATACGGAGCACCCATCTGGTAGAGCGTATTGGAAAAGAAGGCATATCGCAGAGAAGCTGCAGAGAAAAATGTTAATCCGAGTGGTATCAGCTTTCCGAAGGGTTTCCACGGTAGTGCTCCAGATTGTGACCGGAATATTTCCAATAGACCTCCTTGCATAAGAGCGCAAATGCATACATACGAATGGTGGTACAGGGCAGCTGCGAGAAACATAATTCTCGACAAATGGGAACATTGATGGGAGGAGACCAGCACTAGAGCACAATGGACAAAACGGGTAATCCCAAATATAAAACAATGGTTAGACTGCAAGTTCAGAACAGTGGATTACTATCTGGCACAAGTGGGTAACGAAGTGTTCAGAGCGTATGCTCTAAGGTTTAAGAACGATAACAATGATAACTGCATGTACTGCGGTGTGGAGCATAACGGTCGAGCACACAGCCTTTGAGTGTCGCAGGTGGGATACGACAGGAAACCTACGCAGATATTGGCACAGACATAACCTCTGAAAATTTAATATATGTTATGACATCCACACAGCGAAAATGGAGAAGCGTACATAATATGTTTAGAAATATAATCAACCGCAAAGAGACCGATCAACGAGAACGACAAGCGAGTGGAACAACTCTCCCGAACTCCTAATCCTGGTCTTAAGGCCGGGGATAGGAGATGTAAGGAAATAATGATATGAAGCGAAGACAGCTCAACACCTCGATGTATGTCTCTCAAGATGATTCCGGGGTGAAACGCGTTTTAGGGGCGGAACAGGTGGGCCACTTGCCAACCTTCGGAGTGGCTACGTCCACCGGAAAAAAAAGCCAAACAAACAATTTTAGATATAATGGTTAAAGACTGTTATAAGTCATTATTAAAGCAACTATTGAAGCGCTGGTTATATCAATCCAATGTCATAAGTTAACTAAATAAATAAATTATGGCATGAATTATTATTATTGTTCTTATTACAAGTATAAGCCAAAACAGAGCATTCAAATATATCAAGAAAATCATTTATGTAAACAAGAAAGAGCAAGGTGCCTGATTGGACTCTTGAGGAACGCCTGAAGGGGAGACAAGCTCACAGACAGAAAATAAAAGATAAATTGAGATTAGGTAAAGGCAAGCAAGTTCTCTCACATATTTTCCCAATTCTTCTGGGTGCCTATTCTTGAAAGTGAGAGAAGTGACTTGATCGTGTGAGAGAAACGGTGATCATATCCTACGGTCCATTCTCCTACTGCTGCTAACCAATATTCTTGAAACTAGGCGATAACGCAGTCCGATACTACCCCTACACGCTCCGTATTATCGGTGTTGCCATATATATTTTGTGTCAGTTCTAAAAACGTGCTTAATTTAAAATATCCCGCCCCAAATTATAGGTATTAAGCATTATTAATAGTAGTTCTAGTTTATAATTTCTAGTTATTTGTCGCAGGTACAATCTAAATAATTTAATAAACGTATTTAATTCATTCATTATTTACCCAATTAAAATGTTTCTGTTATTTCATTGTAACACACAATATTTCTCTGATTATCTACATTTTGTTGTGATACTGATAATTGAAAAATACACAGGCTTTACATTAAACAACTTTTAATCTGATGAAATCCGAAAATGTATAACAATCTTCAGTAGAACAGTTACAATGTATTAATTATAGATTTGAAACTGTTGATAATATGTTTCAAATACATGGTTTATATTATATTCACACACTAATTACAATTAAATGAAAGGAAAGTAAAATGACAGTACATTAATGAAGTTGAAAAGAATGTGGTTAATTACTGTGTAAAAGAAATGTACCTATATGTGAACATTCACATTTTACAAGGTTGTAACAAATGATAATTGTTTGACATAAATTTTGTTTAGTTTTATAACAGATATCATTTATGTTTAATTTCGTATTTCTAAAGATTCTCACTTTATTTTCTATCTTTCTTCATTTATGTTATACCTATTACTTACAATAGTTTAACTAATTTTATTTCAATTTGTGTTCTTGGTACTTAGTAGTACTTGGCACGTATATAACAATAACCTTATTCTAGGTTGTACCTTCATTTTCCGATGACCGATAATATAAAGAAATAAACATGCGAAATAGTAAACAAATTTAAAATGAATGTCTTAAAACCGACGTGAACCAACGTACACAAACTTCTATTTCTTATCATCGCTCACTTCGCACGCATTAATTCCATCAACTTTCTTCGCTTCTCCTACTTTCGACCAAAAGAAGTAAATTCTCTCAATTTTCAGTACATGTGAAGGCGCATGAATTTCAAGAATACCGCTTTTTAAAAATTGAGAGAACCACGCCCACTGTTCTCACAAAAATCGTGCGAAGTGAGTGTTCTCTCGACTCAAGAATAGGGCCCCTGGTATCTTTTGTTTCTGTAGTGGTACATAGTCTAGTCGTAAAGATAGACTCTACGTAGAATATTGTTGCTACCTCCACAAGATGTTCAGAACTCGTTAGACAGCTATCCGTTTGTCCGGTGCACTGTTGTAGCAATGTACCTTGCCCTTTTAAGGCTGTCTCTCTTGTGCAATGTTGCTACTTATATCTCTATTATGTTGTTGTAGTACTTTATATGAGAAGTGTACCACATTCTGGCTATCATTTTATTCGTTATCAGATCCTACGACGATTAGTTTTTCGTTATTCCAAATGTTCTATAACGCTTTCTGTTTGCTTATACTACTATTTCTTGTCATATAAACAAAATATAAGATAACAATAGGCCGACGAGTACAACGCAAGACAAGTATGTACATATGTATGTATGTACCTTGTATAATATAGAGAAGTACTAGTAGTGTATCACGTGAAAAATAAGATATCTACAAGTTGCCTCATGTTAAAGCCAAATTAGTGTTACAACGCTATTTTTAACAAAATACTTGAGGCGCATTTCTCTTGTACTGTATTACTTCTACTGCTATTATTATATTAAGAAAGAAAACCTAGAAATATATGTATGTAGATTCGGTATAGCTAATAATGATTTTCTATAGTTTGAGCTTTATGGTACTCATTGTTTTTATATGGCCACAGCAAAATATTGTACGCACTAAGAGGATAAACTAATATATCTACAAAGTAAAAATGAGCAGTTATTTAATGAAAGAACTTTATTATTGTAGTATTCGTTTTAATATTTAAGAAGCAGATAATGAAAATAAACTTTATTGCGAAAAATATAAACTTGTCACATTGACAGATAATATCTGTGATAATAATAACTTGTTTCTTCTGTTTTTACCAACAACCTACTTTTAAATATCGTCCCTACATTATTAAGCAAAAATTTGAGTGCAGGATAATATAAAAGTGTGAAACAAAGGCGCCATTTATCGACATTTAGGGTGAAGTATATCGAATTTATTAATAATTCATCAACTTAGTGTTATTAAAACGGCATAACTTGATTCAATTACAAAAAAGCTCGTTAAATTTTCGGAAAAAATAAGCGATTTGTTTCTATGTATAAATAAATATGCATCGCGCATTTACGTATAATAAATATGTAACTGTCTTAAAAATAAAATACTCCGGTAGTTGTCACAAAATAAATGTGAAAATATGTAAAAAATTATGATAAATAAGTACCTTTTGTTTAACGTTTATGTTTTCTAGCTACGAATCGTTAATTCATCGGTTTTGTTTAAGGTTCTAATATCTGAACCTTTTCGCGAAAAGTGTACATTTAGGTACTGAATTTGATTACCGAAGATCTGGTAAAAGTGTCTTCTGATGGGAGGATCGTAGCAAACAAGCAGTACGAGATTAATTAAACCATTACTATAAAAACCGACATCTAATAAAATTTTCACTATTATTGCTGCTATATGGCTTTCACGTACTATAAGAGGATAAAACCACTGCAGTCCATTTGATATAATAAAAGTTGAAGCAATAATGTGTCTCAGTTTGTGAGATTCTTCGTCACAACCGCGAATACAGCTAACAATAGACTTTATAATTAAATGTACAGGAGAAACTACCTTCAGCAAAGCCAGCCCGAGTAGAATAGTCATACAAATTACACTAATTCTTAAAACAATTGCAACTATTTCAATTACTATTAGTATAACAGCAATAATAGAAATAATGTGGATAGTGTATTTACAAAATGTGACTGACTTTATAAACTTGTCGTAAATAAAGAACGATGTGTAAACAATCGGTGTGCATCTAACTGTTACCTCTATAAAAAGCAAGCACTCGTCTATTCCTAGGGGTCTATGAATTTCGGGTATTATTGATAAATAAAATAATATAATAAGTATGATTAGGTTACATACAGTACAGTGAAAAATTACGAAATGCAAGTTGAGTCTGTGCAACACATTCTTAAGTATCAAATGTAATAGAAGAATGTTCGGAAACATATTTAATGAAGCCCATATTATATTTATAATCTGGCTAGTAACTAGAGTATCTGCAGGTACGTATGTCCTGTTTAAAGTGGTGGTGCTGTTGTAGATGGTGAAATCTGGATCTTCAAATTCATCCATTCTAGTAAGTTCTGTAAAAAAATAATACAGTATACTTTTTCAATATAACAAAACGCAACTTCAAAGGTGTATGAATGTAAATTACATTCTTTTGTTACATTTATTAATATTATTTTTCTTATGTAATGTGCTGTAAAGGCTAAATGATTTCTCCATATTTTGTCATACGCAATATATGATTAACTAAATAATCTTGTTTCGTTTCCTATCAAGTTTTGTCTAAACAAAATATAGAGGAGAAGGTGGTAACGGGGGTATATTGACCCCTTGGTTTATTATAAAATGGCGCAATCTAAAATGTTCCTTGCGTACTAAATAGTGCATATATTGTTGCAATTAATTACCACATAGCTGGCGCTAAATACTAATTCAACTGTGAGTAATTTGGACTTATGGACATGTGCAAAATAATGGGAATTTTTATGTCGTGCAATGTATAGGTTATAACTGTCACAAAATCGTGTACTGTGTAGGAACTGTACAGGATGTAGGAATTGACTTCCATCTTTAAATGTTTTACCTATTCTCTTGTAAAATTTTGGATTTTTTGTATATAATATTTTCAATATGGTCCCCTTTTGTTGTTTGTATGTAGGACTTTAAACTAGAGGCGAATTTTTGTGAACCAAATACATCCAAATATTTATATATTTACTCAAGCAGGAAGTTTTTGTGTTTCTCTTTGCATTCGATGTATTTGCTTTTTGCGTCATTAAAGACGTCATTGTTGCAAAGTGTTTACTGCATTCTCCAAATATATCTGCAAGGTGTTTGATGATGTTTGGTATTTTGTAGGTTATATGGGGGTAGGGAATGTTAATAATTGATCATGTCTAATTCAAACCAAGAACAAGTAAATATGACTATTAGGTACAGCCTATTTTTTTTATAATAAGATTTATAAGGAGAAATTGTTATCAAATGCCATAACTTTAGAAAAGATGCATATATGAAATTAAGGTTAACTCAGTGCTGTCAACAAAACGTCAAACTGACAAACAACTCTAAAAACTCCGTTTTTGTGGATGGATGAAATATATTTACTGTGACGGAACAGTCAGACAAACACTCATTAAATATTTGGAAACATATTTGCTTCGCAAAAATTGGCCTTAGATGTTATTATTTTCATAATAGATACACATAGGCAGCGTAATATCCCCTCCTTCGAAACAGAGGAAAAGGTGGAACCCACAGAATATGAAAAAACCTACTTCGGCGGTAAGGAACAAAACTATATGGGTTATGAAACGGTGGTTAAATTGTTATCTGTGCCAATAAAAACCCAAGAAGACTTGTAAGCACTCTAAAGAATCAACACATATAGTTGTGAATAAACCGCTACGTAGAAAGCCAATTCTTTCGCTCTACTTAGAACAGAAGTTACGGTTGCGCTCAGGGTTTTAATCGTGAAACAGGCAAAGAGTTTGATAAGACAGTGATATTTAAGAAACCGAGATGAAACTGACTCATTTCCTTCGCAATCGCATACACAATGTAGACGAAACTGGACTAACTATTGTTCAATCAAAAGCACCAATTGTTTTCAGAGAGAGCGGCGCTCTTTCTGGAATTAGTTTAGTTTTAGAATCCTATATATTTATTATGGTCCGCTGGGTGCCATGGCTGGTTTTTCATTCAATTCAGAACAAAATTATTAACGTTAAGTAAAGGTAGATTCTTGCTACCTATATTATTGAATTTCAACCGTAGAATCAGAGGTTGGTTTAGAAGCCAGGAAAATAATAAAAAAAACCAAAGCTGGATGTTTTAGATGAAGCGGTAAGTTTAATTTTCTTGTTCATAGACAAAGCTATTTTCCTTATGAATACCGCAGGTATGGATTTGGTTTAGTCAGAAATGATTAAAAGAAACCCCTTGAACAGGACCATTAATTAAAGAAAAGGCGAGTGTTCTTAATAAAACGATTGACCGATTGAATTTACGGAATTTACAGCAAGCGAGGGATGGTTGGACAAATGGAAAAAAGGACACGGAATTCATCAGGTCACTGTTTCTGGAGAAAAACCCTCAGCTGATCACGTAGCTTCCAAAAATTTTATTAAAAGTTTCATGATATCATAAAAGATAGCGAATTGACTGCTGAACAAATTTAGAACATAGGTGAGACCGGGCTGAATTATAAAATGCTACCACAGAAAACTCTCGCTTCAAAACAAGAAATGCAATTAAGTGGGTTCAAATTATACAAGGAAAGGATAACTGTTGCTTCATGTAGTAACGCTAGTGGGACTCACAACTTCCTCTTTTTGTTTTCGGCAAATCACAGAAACCGAAAGCATTTCAAAATATAAATTTGTTTGACAGTAGTTTCCTCCCTGAAGTTACAAAACATTTAAAATCGAGGAGCTTCCCCAGAAAGCCCTACTTGTTTTGGATAATGCTGCGTCACATCCAAATGTGACAGAGTTGCCGAAGGGCGAAATAAAAGCAATTTTCTTACCGACAAATGTGACCGCGTTGATCCAACCACTAGACCAGGGGGTTATAGAATGTATGAAGAGAAAATATCCCAAAAAGTTTAAATTATTCATTATCAAATCATATGACGATTAGTTTTTCGTTATTCCAAATGTTCTGTAACGCTTTCTGTTTGCATATAGTACTATTTCTTGTCATATAAACAACATATAAGATAACAATAGGCCGACGAGTACAACGCAATACAAGTACCTTGGAGAAGTACTAGTAGTGTACCGCGTGAAAAATAAGCTATTTATAAGTTACCTCATGAAACTCATGATAAAGCCGAATTAGTGTTACAACGTTATTTTTAACAAAATACCTCGAGGCGCATTTCTCTTGTACTGTATTCTACTACTATTATTATATTAAGAAAACCTAGCAACATATATTCGGTATAGCTAATAATGATTTTCTAAAGTTTGAGCTTTATGGTACTCGTTGTTTTTATACATACATATGTCCACAGAAAATATTGTACGCACTGAGAGGATCAATTAATATATCTACAAAGTAAAAAAGTTTGAACAATTATTTAATGAAAGAACTTTATTATTAAGCAAAAATTTGACTGCAGGATAATATAAAAGTGTGAAACAAAGGCGCCATTTATCGACATTTAGGGTGAAGTATATCGAATTTATTAATAATTCATCAACTTAGTGTTATTAAAACGGCATAACTTGATTCAATTACAAAAAAAGCTCGTTAAATTTTCGGAAAAAATAAGCGATTTGTTTCTATGTATAAATAAATATGCATCGCGCATTTACGTATACTAAATATGTAACTGTCTTAAAAATAAAATACTCCGGTAGTTGTCACAAAATAAATGTGAAAATATGTAAAAAATTATGATAAATAAGTACCTTTTGTTTAACGTTTATGTTTTCTAGCTACCAATCGTTAATTCATCGCTTTTGTTTAAGGTTCTAATATCTGAACCTTTTCGCGAAAAGTGTACATTTAGGTACTGAATTTGATTACCGAAGATCTGGTAAAAGTGTCGTCTGATGGGAGGATCGTAGCAAACAAGCAGTACGAGATTAATTAAACCATTACTATAAAAACCGACATCTAATAAAATTTTCACTATTATTGCTGCTATATGGCTTTCACGTACTATAAGAGGATAAAACCACTGCAGTCCATTTGAAATAATAAAAGTCGAAGCAATAATGTGTCTTAGTTTGTGGGATTCTTCCTCACAACCGCGAATACAGCTTACAATAGACTTTATAATTAAATGGACAGGAGAAACTAGCTTCAGCAAAGCCCGCCCGAGTAGAATAGTCATACAAATTACACCAATTCTTAAAACAACTGCAACTATTTCAGTTACTATTAGTATAACAGCAATAATAGAAATAATGTGGATAGTGTATTTACAAAATGTGACTGACTTTATAAACTTGTCGTAAATAAAGAACGATGTGTAAACAATCGGCGTGCATCTAACAGTTACATCGATAAAAAGCAAGCACTCATCTATTCCTAGGGGTCTATGAATTTCGGGTATTATTGATAAATAAAATAATATAATAAGTATGATTAGGTTACATACAGTACAGTGCAAAATTACGAAATGCAAGTTGACTCTGTGCAACATATTCTTAAGTATCAAATGTAAGAGAAGAATGTTCGGAAACATATTTAATGAAGCCCATATTATATTTATAATCTGGCTAGTAACTAGAGTATCTGCAGGTACGTATGTCCTGTTTAAAGTGGCGGTGATGTTGTAGATGGTGAAATCTGGATCTTCAAACTCATCCATTCTAGTAAGTTCTGTAAAAAAGTAATACAGTATACTTTGTCAATGTAACAAAACGCAACTTCAAAGGTGTATGAATGTAAATGAAATTCTTTTGTTATATTTATTAATATTATTTCTCTTATATAATGTACTGTAAAGGCTAAATGATAAATTCCTTCATAATTTGTCATACGCAATGTATGACTAACAAAATAATCTTGTTTCGTTTCCTACCAAGTTTTGTCTAAACAAAATATAGAGGAGAAGGTGGTAATGTGGGTACATTGGCCCCTTGGTTTATTATAAAATGGCGACATCTAAAATATTTCTGCATATATTGTTACAATTAATTACCCCATAGATGGCGCTAAATACTAATTCAACTTTTAGTAATTTGAACTTATGGACATGTGCAAAATAATGAGACTTTTTAAGTTGTGGAACGTATAGGTTATAACTTTAACTGTAACAAAATCGTGTTCTTACTAAAAGTGACGCGTACACTTGTTGGAATTGATTTCCGTCTTCAAATGTTTTACTTATTCTCGTGTAAAATTTGGGATTTTTGTATATAATATTTTCAATATGGTCTCCTTTTGTTGTTTGTGTGTAGGACTTTAAACTAGATGTTTTATTTCATAATAGATACACATAGACAGCGTAATATCCCCTCCTTCGAAAGAGAAAAAAAGTTGGAATCCACAGAACATGAAAACAGTTATTTCGGCGGTAATAAACCACTACGTAGAAAGCCAATTGTTTCGCTTTAATTAGAACAGAAGTTAGTTGAATACATTTTGTTAATGGAAGTCAAATACAACGGCCTTTTTCGTATGGATGTTCGACGAATGGTCTATTAGCTTATACTGCAAAATAATATGGTCAACCAATTTAGAAACGCGGTTGCTGGACGAGCTTGGATAGATCATTTATTAACAAAGGCACAAGACAGATTTATCATTTAGAAAACCAATGGTTACGTCATACGGTTGCGCTCAGGGTTTTAATCGGCAGCAGGCAAAAAGTTTGATAAGAGAGTGATATTTTAGAAACCGAGATGAAACTGACTCATTTCCCCCACGATCGCATATACATACAATGTAGACGAGACTGGACTAACTATTGTTCAATCAAAAGCACCAATTGTTTTCAGGGAGACCGAGCGTTTGGAACTAGTTTACTTTTAGAAACCTATATTTATTATAGCCCACTGGGTGCCACATTACCGTCACATAATCGCATTATCTTGTAATGGAGTAGTTTTGAAAAAATACATATTTTTTTCAAAATGGAATGGTTTTTCAATCAATTGAGAACAAAATAATTAACGTTAAGTAAAGGGAGATTCTTGCTACCTATATTAATGAATTTCAAAAAGACGCAATTCGTTTTTATCACTTAAAAACAAATTGGGGGGCCATATCCCTTTCCTCTAACTAATTCTATCCTCACTTATGTGACCGTCTGAAATTTTGTATACTTAGGTAGGTTCAAAGACACAATCATGTTTTCAAATATGCCTTTTTTCTACTCCAAAATCTCAAAATATAGTTTAAAGTTCACTGTTTAGCAGCTATGACAACTGCGAAAATAATAGCTTTAATCGAGAAGATGCGGCTGTCAAATAAATTTAACTATTAATGTTTGTGCAGTTGAAAGGAGCAGTTTTTAATATTTCTATAGTTACAATAGTTATAAATTTACATGACTGTTAAAAATTGATATGATAACTATTAGAACTTTCCGTAGCTATCAAATGTAAAGCATAGTTATTTTGCTTCATTCTGAATAGCTGGATGTAGCCTATGTTAGATAAACTTTAATAAGTATTTTGGGACAACACATTTCCTCCTTATAATTTTATAATTTATCGTGATTAATAATGTATTGATATTGAACTATGTTTATTGTACGTTGATTAAATCTATTTAGTACGAAACAGCTTACCTTTCTGATTGACAACACTATGCTCTTATTCTGATTAGGAATTTTAAATTGGTTACAAAAACAGTTAGGCGCGCTAATTTTCAGAGTGCGCAATTCATGTTTTTTTAAGCGAAACTAGTAGACTTGGACTATGCACTGTATTCAAAGAAGACTACTAACACAATAATTAGATTATGTGAGTTATGTTGCTTTATCTAATTTGGTTTAAAAACAGCAATGCATGTGACTCAGATCTACAAAATATGTTTTGAACACTAATTATCATTTTATTGCGGTCAAGTTAAATTAAGTACGCCAACGTACATTTCATCGGACGCCCCTTTTATTATACAGTTACAATAAAAAGTATGAGTTCACTTTGTGTATAGCAGTACATTTAAAATCAACGTCAGTCACATAGTATAGGTGCTTCCAATTTAAATTTGAAATTAATAACTGCTTGGATCATATGTTCTGATTAAATATTTATTCGATTTACTGAAGTCAACGTTACTTTCTAAAGATTATATTATTATTAAAGCAGTTTATAGTATGACTCAACAATTTTATTTAAAAACGAGTATATGAACTAGATTACAAGTACGTATGAAGATAATTATGGTTAGACGGGTATATTCGTCCTTTTAGACAAAACTAAATTGAGAACACACCATTAGTAGCGCTATAATTCTGAGGGCAATCCAGAAATATACAAAAAAATGCATCTGTTCTATCTAGTGTAGAGTATCATGTCTGAGCGTGACGTCTCTAAGTATCAGAAAGGAAGTAGCTTTTAATGCTTTCATTTACCTGGTATTGATTGACATTTGCATCTAAAATGGCCGCTTTCGGGCTAATGAAAGTAGTGGCTATTGACACTATGTAGCATTACCTCTCAAACACAGCTGGTGAAACTATTGTCCTGCAGCAAAAAAGTCTCTACAAGCAAATGCAGTTAAGTACAATACACCATATACCATTTTAGGGCAATATTAAAATTATTGGAGGGTTGCCAACGTATAACGTTTATCTACTCCGTCAATAAAATATTTACAGCTAACCAAGAGAATCATTTTGTGGGTACCTTAAAACTATGGTCAACTTCTATTATAGTTTTATACACCCAAAAATTTTTCTAAACCTGCGTATGATGGCAAACATATAAAGAATTGTACCAGCTTAGAAGATGAATTGGACTTTTTAAAAACGCGATTATCAGATCTTCTAAAAGAATCAGAGACATTTCCATAAGAGCAGCTGAAGCTATTTTTACGAAGAGTCATGGATTGCAATAGCCCAGCAGATGGGCTGTTGTTTGACAATTTATCCAAATATGCATAATTGACAAAACTATTTTAACCACAGTTCGTAATCTTTGCAATATTTAACAAATATGACAAAAAATGTATCAATAACATTGGAAAACGATATGATATATGATATATTCACTAGTTAGCTGTCGAAAAAACAATATGTTTATGGCTTTCAATGCGAAGAAACGAAATAAGGACTTTAAGACGAGGTGGCAAAAAATTTCTTTCTTGACAATGAAAGACCTTACAATACTTTACCTCAACTACTAGACCAGCATGTAGTAGTAAAGGCAATTATGACAAGCAATACGTTTTTATTCCCAATAGATATGCTCTCGTCTGTTAATATCTTTGCCTGGAATTTAAGTTTGGGTTAGTTAATTTTTTTATGTAATCCTTTTTTTCTCTTACAATAAGATATGGTACAAATAAAAAGTAAATAATTCCATATTTAGCACAAGTAACTGTATAGTAATTGTTAATAGTTATTAATAAATTTAAGTTTAAACGTAATATAGTTTCAAATTGTAATTCTACAATTATGTGATAATTTGCGTTTTAAGACTCAATCATATTGTTGAGCCAGATATTTCCATGGCGATATTTACAGTCCCTGGCCACTTTATTAGGCCCACCATAAAAATGTCATATATTTCTAGATTTGAACGTAATATACATAATTAAGAAATATGTAAGTAAAAATTAAAGCAAAGGGTGGAATTACAAAGTATTGATAAAACAATTAATAATGCTGTTTCTGTAATGTTTAGAATAAATTTTTGGGTTTAGCTTATTAATTTGTTTCATTATTTCAGTAAAACATTGATTTTAGTAGGTGGGCCTAATAAAGTTGCCAAGGACTGTATATGGTGTAATGTTGTACATAGACGAACCAACATTCGTAGCAGTACTATTGGCTGCATACACTTTGTAGTAATTTGAGAGAAAATAGATACTCTGTGTTCAAAGATTAATAAAACTGTTTGTAGTCTGAATATTTTTATTAAAATATATTTTGATAAAAATAATGATACAGTGCAAGAAAATATAAGTAATGTTTAATAAGAATGTGTGTTGTGTGGATTGTTTATGATTCTCAATATATAGAAATTATGTATTCTTGGTTTTATCCTCCATCTCAGTTGCACCGTTTTCGACATCCTTAGATTTCGCACTGGAATATTGCACAGCAAAACTTTCATGTTTGTATCCAAATAACTGGTAAAATCTATATTTTATTTCATCGTCAAAGCTAGTTAACAAGATTAACATCGCCAAGCCGGAAGTTGTACTTACAAACAAAGCAACACAGAAAAAGTTTTCACTTACAAGTAGAGAAACAAAATACGTACTTAGTAAAAACAAAGGCACAGTAAAATTACTTAAAATACAGTAAGTGGATAGAGCTAGTCTTAAGGAGTATTGCTCTTCATGAGATGATCGACAGCAGTATATGGCACCCTTAATATTTAATATTATCAAAGATAAATTTCCGATTACTATAGCAGACACTACAGTTAAAGCTTCTGATGTATAATCAAACACTATACAAACTATTGTAAGAACAACATTGATTAAAGTTGATATCCAAATATTATATATACTGTAAATACACGATTTCCTTGAATTTATAAACAGATCAAAGAGAAGCAAAGTAGCAAATATAACCGGTACAGTTGAGAAAATCCAATATGCAATTTCCATGATATTTGAAGTATAACAAGATATATACAATTTCGGCACCGCTGCAATGTATACTCTATCTAGAATTTGAAAAATATTTGCAAGACACCAGTTACCAATTATACAATAAAAATTAGACTGATAGAGTTTGTGTTTCAGTAAAATACATATTAGAAATAGATTTGGTGCTGCGCAGATTATAAGCCATATCAATAATACAATCTGGGTACTCGTCAGTGTTGTTTCTGTCGATTGGATGTCGAAGAAATCAGTTAAATTCGAATATCCGTTCAAACCTAAGCACTCTACGTAAGACATCTTGCTATTCTACAACATTCAGAAACAATAATTAGTATATATAGATCACCATTGCTATACAGAACTGTAAAACGTTATATATGGAGCAGGGTGAGTATATTAACTGTAAATAATGTAAAGTGAAAGATTGTTATTGCATCTCCTTGATGTACCTATGTATATGCATGAATAGTGCTTACAGATTAATGTTTTTTTTTACTTCAAGAGGGCTAAATTACTCTGGTAGCAATTTATTCTTGTTCATATATATTTTAGGAATGAAAGTGCGTGTTGATGGGCGGTTAAATTGTGTATTATGCATAAGCTGTCAAAGTTTTCTCAGTACTTTTAATTAATAAATGTAGTTTATACCAGTGCCTAATTGCTGGAGATAATTCACAAGCATATACCGCAGAAGCTGAACGTATCAACGTTATCCAATGAAATTTCATTTTGATTAATCAATGCAGTGTATATGTATTTTCCAGAGATATCACTGATGGAAGTCTATAGGGTGCTGCATAGTGCCTCGAAATAGGCTAAACCATTCCGATTCAATTTGTGGCTACAGCTCTTAAACATTCAGTAGGTAAAGCAGATAACTTTGAAGTCTCCGATCGATAACTTTGGGTTATGTTCAATTGCGACTGTGACCACGAGAGCTTTTGCACATGAAAAAATAAGTTTGTAATTCCGAGTGCTTAAAATATACGTAGTTGGTAGTGAATTCTGTACATTAGACCTTCTTAGAAAAACGGATTCTCCATAAAGTTAGCGTTTATTAAATCACGGCAATAGGTAAGAGCCACACATAAATTAAACTTTTGCAGTTACCGTTTTTGGTATTAATTTTGCGAAAAAAGCTATTTCTTATAAAGAATTTTTCTTATTAAAAACTCCAAATACAATAATTAGAAATTAAATCCGATACAAAGATGAGTAGAATTTCAAATTTCCAAATTAGTAAAAATCATTTTCAGTGCATTTTTCTGTTCTTTTAGAACGATAAACGAAGACATGCTGTTAATGAAGAAAAGTGAGTCAAAATCAAATCGTCAATAATGTCTATTATGAATTTATTACAGGAGCAGTGACACTAAAATTAATAGAAGTGATAAAAATAATAATCGAAATATTATATTTTTAGGGTTTCCATTTTTGATACTCCTCAGTTTTTGAGATATTCAGAGATAAATCTAATCTCATAGTTTTGAATGTACATATCTCATGTTGGCTATAGTTGCATACAATGAACAAAATGTTTTGCAAGGGCGCTTGTTGCTTTATACAGTGTTGTTTCTTGTTTATGGAATTTGCTTCTGTCTAAAATTTTACATATAGGTTTCATTCTGATCATTGGACCAGGTTGTTGATAAATTTGCATTCTATAAAATTCCGACTAAAAACATTAAAGAGACTTCGAGTAAACAATGAGTATCAACAATAAATACTTTTAAAATCTAACTGTACAGAGTTGGTTTTAAATCCATTCCAATCTTTGAAAAGGCTCCAGAGTTAAATATTTTGCCCTTAAAGGGCCAAGAAAGTGATAGTACAGATATCATAAGAAAGTGATAGTACAGATATTATTTCTTCCTTTAAGGCGTAAGTTTGATTTTGTAACGGAGATAATTTTTTCCTTCAAGGATATCATTAAGTACTTAATTTGTACTGTGGTTTAGTTTTATTTATTTATATCATGGAGTTGAACAAAAATTTTCTGTATTTTAGGTAAGGAAGATTAGCTTTCTGATAACTGAGATAGTATAAAGTTCATAAGCATTACAAGATGTACCTACTATTCAAAAATAAAATAAATGACCATTCTACCACATTCTATGTAAATATAATTTTATTTTACATTAAAATCTACATTAAATGAATAAATATTGATAGATTGTTTACAATTTTAAATTTGCCATACGGTCCTGTAATATTTTTTCCTGAAGAATATTAATAGGATTTCACTTGTATGTTTTTGCTGGTCAGGATACTGTAGGTACTTGGCAGCTTTTCGTCTAGAGTGCATTAAATTGACGTTTTTTGTAACAACTTTTTGGCCTATTCTAAGGGATGACTACAAAAACTTGCTTGACCGATAATTTGAATAGAGCGTCTGCTGCTGAATCTAATGTAATATATGCGCACATTTTCTGTGTACAAATGTCGGTCTATCGATAATATATGTCCTCTAGGTTGAGAGACTCACTATGGTGAAAATAGTGAGCGCTACAGAGTCGGATAAATTGGGTCGAACTTGCGTTTTCTTGGAGGTAAACAATATTCTATTTCCTTTTTTTACGTTTGATAGAGCATTTGTGGAAAACCGAAAAGCACAGTTTTTTTCAAATTTTTTTTAAGTTATTGTTGTAGCAATCGGAACAAAATCAATACATTCTAGAGATACTTTTTTGAAATATCCACGACGGTATCATTCCATTTTGTGTAAAATATCTACTCTCATTTTGATCGTTATCAACTTTATATTTCCCTATGGCCGACATACATCCAACGCCAATTTTGGTTAAAAATGTAAAGAAATAAAAATAGCAGTATTAAGAAAAATATGGGGCGTTGTGAGGACGAAAACTAAACGTTTAGATACTGTCTTAACAGTTTTGTTTTGCTTAACTTAAGCAAATGAACAACAAAAATATACAAGAAAAATATACAAAACAAATGATATGTTAGAATATAATTCAGATAATAGGAACACTTAGTAACATAGATCCCATATCAAAATTGACGAACCTTCGATTACTAAAGCTATTTTGAATTGCCACAATATTTACTACTGAGCATACGAAAATCCCCACAATATACAGCAAGACTCCTCGCAAGTTGAAATATCCGTCAATGTTTGGGCAGATTTGGGCGATCAATTCCTTGGACCCGATGTGCTCTCACAACAATTAAATGCAGCCTTATATTTACAGTTTTTCGGAGATCTATTACTCGAGTATTTGAATGACTTCCTATTGACTATTATGGTTTATGCACTACGGAGCACTTGAGCATACTAGTAGAGCTATTCGAGCATTTTTAAACGAAACTGTTCAACATTGGATTGGACGAGGAAGTCAGATTCCGTGGCCAGCTCCTAGACCCGATCTAAATCTATTAGACTTTTTTTCTGTGTGGATACATGAAAAGTTTAGTGTATGATCGCCGTTCTGGCATTGAAAATGGTGAAGCTACGGCTCATGGTGGACACTTCGAACGCCTCTTGTGAATATTTTGTTCTGTTTCCCCTACATCGCTTCTTTGGACCACCACAATTTTTATAAAAAGAAAAAAAATTATAGCAAATAACTAAATTTCGGTATTCATAAATACACTTCAGAATAGAAGGATCAGCTGTGTGACTAATAAAAGCTGATTTGATAAAATAACAACGCTGTAGGTCACTCAACTGGCGCGCTATTCTGTCTCAATTCAATATTTATGTTTAGATCTCTTTGGCTTGGTCTCCTGCAAATATCAACCAGCCGCTATTCAATACACAATTCATTATTTATATCATCTAGCAATTTTTTATAGATTTTTTACTTCCATATGCATGAACTTCTACAATATTTGTAGAAATGCAGGATAAACAAATGGACGGACTTTTACTGCATTTTGGGCGCCAAAAAGTGATTTTTTATGTGTTACAAATAAATTTTTTTATTCATATTCAACTACACATTTAAATGTAGTTTCCCAAGTCGCGTAGTTTAATTGCTACTTGAAGGTAACCCTGTTTATTACAATGTTGATAATTTAGTCTATTTTTTGGAATTTTTAATAAGTTTGTCGTTTTTTCTTGTTTCCACCGCATACCACATTTTTTACATTGATATTTTCAAACCTTTTTTGTAGTGATAGCCATTACCTTCTCAATCAAAAACATGGAAAATATCAGAATAAAAGGGGTATTTATTGGTGTCAAATTTAATAAAAATCAAGTCTAAAATCTAAACGAAATATTTTAAGAAAAATGTAATAATACCATCGGAAAGACATGAAAAGGCTGCCCTTGTAACATATGATACTGAAAAAAATATTTTTTCCGGAACTATTTCAAAAACCACAGATGGTAGAAAAACCAAAGCGGATTATAAGACATTATCAGAAAACATGACTGAATTTAACCAACTACATATCTCTTACTGTTTTGGAGATCACAATGATGACCCTGAAATTAATAATAGCTTGTACATTAAAGAGAGTGTATAGAACAAATAAAAAAAACTTTCCACGTTTACCAGCACTCCAGCAAAAATAGTATAGCGGTGATGTATTAAGAAGTTTAAATTCAACATAACGTTATAATGTCAAGATTAATGCGTTGCTTATCAAACGATTAAGATTGAAAACACGTCCGTTCAGGTCAGGGGCTCTGAATTAATATTAAAATCTCGTTATCAGTTATCGGCAGTATACATTTTTATCTTAACCGTTGGTATACAGAGCACCACTTAAGTGGAAATGACATAATGAAATTTTAGAATAAAATATAGATCTTTGTGTATATATATAAGTATGTATATATGTAGGTATTTTTTTTTTGGTAGACATTGCAATACTGAAACTTTCAGTGACATACAATTTTCTCATTTTGTTAATTCATTGATCAATTAGTTGGTTATTGATAAGAGGATACAATACAATTTGATACTGTGACAGCTCAATAAATGTAGTGAGTGAACCTAAAGCCTTAAAAGCTTGCCAGGAAACAATACTTTCCTATATTCTATCTGTTAACACCTATAGTATTAAACTTTGATTGTTCTGGTGAGTCATCGTGATTAAGCATTAGAATGCTTCCCAATTAGACTAGTGTTTTAATATTTTTAAAATATATTTAGCTCTTCCATTGAAGCCATATTTAACAAAACCAGAAATCTGATAATCTAGAATTATGGAAAGCAAATTTCGAGTGTTAAGATACAGTCTAGTTAAAAAGCAGTAGTACTTACTGATTCAGGATTCTCCAAACACGGTCGACAATCAGGTAGTAAGTATCAACAAATTTATTTACAGAAACACAGGCTAAAATAAACGTAACCAATCAAATTTTACATTAGCCGTTCACTACAGCTTGTTAATTTTATATTTGCTAGGAGGTTGAGTTTATTAAATTTATGTACGCAATGTTAATCGAAAAATATTGACATCAAGAAAACTGTTTCAAGTTTATCATCTATTAGATAATATGGTATTTACGATTATTCGTGATTTATTCTTATAAACAGTGTAAACTCAGTAACGATGTATGTACGTATAGAGCTCTTAGAATTACTGCATAAAATATTTCTGAACATCGTATCTTGTCAACTGTTTCGTAGCGTAGAATAATCATTCCTGTACTCGAGGTCCTCTTGTTAACTGCAAAATTATGTAACAGGTATAATGAATTTATTGGATTAGAGTCACAAAAGCCGTCAGGGTCTTATTAATAGCATCTTATCAGGAACTAAACATCTTTAATGACTAATCCTATCGACAAATACAATCGCTGAAAAATTAAATTTTGATCAGAACAATACGGTTTTATTGAGAATTGCCAAAGAATATTTCCGAATTGTTACATTTACTACCATTTTGTTCTAATTTATTTGTATTTATTAAAATGTTTCTAAGCTATTTATATGACTATAATGCTGGCTGTTTATTCGGCTAAAGTCTTCGTTTAAAATTGAAATTCAAGAGAGAAAAATTAGCTAAATTGCATGTATCAAGTGCAATAGCTGTAATGGTTGTTATTAGCGATTCCTTAATAATTACTGTCATCAATTTTAGTATAATATTTTTGCTAGCTTCCACAGGATATGAGTAAGCCAACAAATATGTTCTTTCGCTGGATCTTTGCCGATACGTCATGAATTTCCGCCATTTTTTCGATACGAATCTAGTCGAATCAGACAAACCTGTCATTCTCTGTTTCTTTCTAAATGTCATGTTAGTCAAGGAGAACATATAGTCGTGTGGCTTAGCTTATAATGGATAACGAATGACGTATCGGCAAAGATCCAACGAAAGAACTTGTATATACCAATGTACAAATTACTGTTATTCCAATATATGTAAGTACAGAGGTATGTATACAGTGTGGTCATAAAGTTTGGAACCAAGCTTATAACCGCATTATTTTACATTTTTAGGAAAAATGCTCGGACAGGTAAATTTTCTTTTTTAAAACGCCATCTTTTGAGATACATTTTTTTCTATGACGTCATTGGTTTTTAGAGTGATGACGTTATCAACCGTTTTTTTAAATGGCAACCATATTATTTTTTTATCGTTTTTGGTAGATCTCTATATCCTCCAAATAGTGACATAAAACAATTGGTATGTTGCATCACAATTTTTTTTTTAATAATATAAATTTAGAAAAAAAATAAGAAAATTTTATTTTTGTACAAAATTAAAATTAAATTAAAAAAAATACATCTGAACTTAAATTTATTGTAACAGTTAACGTAAATTTTCAAAATGGACCCCACCAACCAACTGACACTGTCCCAGCCGAGTGTAAACACTTCGTATACTCGCCTCAATTATATCTGGGGATATTTGTGTAATTACTACGCGAATTCGTTGTTTTAAATCCTCTAAATTGTTCGGTTTGTTAAAATACACTTTCGATTTCAAATAACCCCACAAAAAAAGTCTAACGGAGTCAGGTCAGGAGAACGAGGTGGCCATTCTATTGCGCCTCTCCGTCCAATCCATTATTAGGAAATATTTCGTTAAGATAGTGGAGAGCCTCTACACCATAATGAGGAGGTGCCCCATCTTGTTGAAACCAAATATTTGGATGGGGTACATCCCCATCTTCGACATATTGATTTGAAAAAATAACAGCGAGCGCTGGAACCAGTTAAAATTTTAAAAATTCTAAATATTGCACAGCAGTCAAATTTCCTTCAAAAAAACATGGTCCTAAAATGCGACGTCCAATCACTCCAACCCATACGTTAACTTTTCCTCTGCGCTGAGTATGACACGCTTGAGTCCAATGCGGATTGGTCTGCGACCAATATCTGCAATTATGGCGGTGAACAGATCCATTTAGGCAGAACGTAGCTTCATCAGAGAAGACGATGTTTTCCAAGAAATTTGCATATTGGTCACAACGTAACATTACGTCTTCACAGAACTGCAGTCGACGGTCTTCGTCATCCTCATGTAATTCATGTACAAGTTGAACTTTGTAAGGATGATAGTGTTCGTTTTTAAATAAGTTGACGACAAATGAGTGAGCCACCTGATTGGCTAACGCAAGTTGTTTGGTGGAAACATGATGCCTTTCTTCTGTTTCTATAAGCACATTTAATTTTACATCTTCTCCTACTTGAGCTCTACCTTGCCGTGGTCGATCTTTTACGGATCCAGTTTCGGTAAACTTTCCAACTAGTTTTGTCACCGTAGACCTGGCAATTGGAGGTCTATCAGGATGTTCATCGTTAAACAATTCGCATGCTTCTGCATGTGTTCTTTGTCTGTCCCCATACCCAACCATAATTAAAATTTCGATTCTTTCTCCCTCAGATAAATGTGCCATTTTTTATATTAGCGAAAATGAACAATTTTTACGCAATGTCTAACAAATTTAACGTCAAAAATAGAAGTAAATATGTCATTCAACAATGTTGTCGCCATAGAAACAAGTTCAAAATATTATTGTTGTACATAATTTGTATAAAAAGAAGAAAGAATGTCATAAAGAAATATCTTGCAAAAAAGTGTGTGTTTTTGTTTTTGTAAATTTTTTGCATAGTAATATGAGTACATGTGCTTTTTACGATCCGCTTTGTTCAAGAAGAATATTTAAGTCCTCACACAAGACAGAAGTGTGAAAAAAACTTTAGACTTTTTTTTGTGGGGTTATTTGAAATCGAAAGTGTATTCTAACAAACCGAACAATTTAGAGGATTTAAAACAATGAATTCGCATAGTAATTACACAAATATCCCCAGACATAATTGAGGCGAGTATACAAAGTGTTTACACTCGGCTGGGACAGTGTCAGTTGGTTGGTGGGGTCCATTTTGAAAATTTACGTTAACTGTTACAATAAATTTAAGTTCAGATGTATTTTTTTAAATTTAATTTTGGTTTTGTACAAAAATAAAATTTTCTTATTTTTTTCTAAATTTATATTATTTAAAAAAAAATTGTGATGCAACATACCAATTGTTTTATGTCACTATTTGGAGGATATAGAGATCTACCAAAAACGATAAAAAAATAATATGGTTGCCATTTAAAAAAAGGGTCGTCATCACTCTAAAAACCAATGACGTCATAGAAAAAAAATGTATCTCAAAAGATGGCGTTTTAAAAAAGAAAATTTACCTGTCCGAGCATTTTCCCTAAAAATGTAAAATAATGCGGTTATAAGCTTGGTTCCAAACTTTATGACCACACTGTATATGTACCTACATAAGTACTTTTGGGGAGATTTGAAATAAAATAAAGTGCGTCGTTACATATGTTTTTGAATATTTTTTGTTAAATGATTAAATACTAATACGGTATTACCTAGAAGTTATTGGTTACAAAAATAAGTATAATAGATCATTTTTTATCATTAACAAAATTATTAGGAATAAATGCACAATAAACGTCTCAAAATCTGAAATATTCAAGCAAACTTGTGTGTAAACAACGATTTAAATTTGTGTTGTTTTGCTATGAATACCAAGATAACAATTTATTTGATGCATCAAACGAATATAGCATTTTTAATGTTCCAGATATTAACACGTTTAAACACATGGTACATATTACACAATCAATTTTTTCTAGATTATATGTATCTACGGATTTCCTTTCAAATAAAGTAATTTGCGTACGTATACCTTAGATTCTTGATCCAAAAATACGAATAGAATTAAGTTTACGATACTAGTTCCATACAGGATTACTATGCACATATCCACAATAATGAGGTTAAAAAGACCTAAGTAATGGAATCCCACTTCTGAACACCAAAGGAGAAGGCTACTGATTATCGTTATGCCAGCTAATAGTGTTCTAAATTCACGATTATCTTTCTCTATAATTTTAGCTGATAAGGTTGTCAAACATGCAAGACAAATTGCGCCAGTTAGGGATAGCTTAATATACTGATCGAAATTGTAATAGTGTATAGCAAGCACTGCAAAAATTACAGAAGCTATGGCTAGTATCCAAATTATCACAACAAAATTACGGCAACGTTTCACACTGGCCATAATATTATTCGAAAGAATTAAAAGGGCATGCATCTCCGAAAGGTAAATGAATATTATCCCAACTGTGTGAAAGTATGCTGATGTCCAGTACAGTATATGCTGGCTAGGAACAACACCGAAATACAGCCAAACACCAATGTATATTAAATTACTAAGGCACCAAAACAATACGATGAAACACATAGGATCAGATGTCTTCCGTTTTAATATGAATACCAGGAGGATATTGGCGAGAACACACACTGCACTCCAAAGAATGTGCACTATTTCACGGATATCGAAACTGTAAACTTGTGATTCGTAAGTATCTTCTGTCGAAGTTATATTTATATATTCCGTATGGTTTATCATGTCCAGTGTAATATTGTCTATATCCATGGGTATTGATGAATATCTGGAAGCAATGCAGTAATATCAATCTCAATCTTTATAATCTTCAACATTTAAAATAAACTTGTTCCATGTCAATGCACTCGCACTATTAAGATAGCGAAAACGCTTTTAGGTGACGTTCATAGTGGGGCGATGAAGCGAGAGACTATGTAGCTACGAGACTAGAGTAGCGACAGAAACAATAACCCTGAATTAGAGGGCACCGTTCATATTGTGTGAATCAACTAAAGCTGCAAAGCAGGTGCAATTTTTGTTCTCGTCGCTTTCCGCTTTTCTAATCTCTCATTTAGTCGCTGCACTATGAACGTAACCTTACGCGGACATTTCCCTTAAACGAGGATTTTGTGGTGATAAAGAACCCAAAAAAATAATTTTGTAACAAATTAAAACGAACACAGTGCTTTCTTCGGCGCGTACGAAGCAGCACAACACATAATGGGGTTAAACAATTAAGCATTTCCTTTCTACCCATTTTTTTGCATTGATACACGCAAGTAATTCGAGTAAATCACAATGAGTGGTAAAAAAGAAGTTTTTTCGATTGAAATTATACCGTATATGGATAGAGGTGACAGTTTAAAATTGGAAAAATACAAGTTGGTGAAATATTGGGGGACAAACACAGAAGATAAAAAATTACGACAGAACTAGATCTTCTCTCGGCCCTGCGGAATAAACCATAGGCTTTTTAAATCGTAAAAGCACAGGAAAAGAACATTTCTGGAAAATTGAGTTACAATCTTGAACTGTGGCAGCATATCACATGAAAAATAGTTGTTATTGATTATTGGTAAATTAGAATCACCACGAGCAAAACAAAATTGTATACAGACAGACAATTCTAACCCATAACTTAAAACTCCAATGCGGACGCTTAGATGTCTGCAGAGATAATTATGGAATGTATTCATGTTCATAGGAAGAGAGAAAGGAAGTATTGTCGGAAA
Source organism: Popillia japonica (assembly GCA_004785975.1). Taxonomy (NCBI): domain Eukaryota; kingdom Metazoa; phylum Arthropoda; class Insecta; order Coleoptera; family Scarabaeidae; genus Popillia; species Popillia japonica. Next base: position 24,632 of record SMLS01059916.1, read on the forward strand.
GTATTTTATGGGTATAGTTGGTGGAAATGTCTAGATATGGCAGCTAATCTGGAATACTAGATGCAAACTTACAATTAGATATTTTTAGTGAAACTGGTAAAAATTTGACAAGACGAAAAAATTTGGATATCTCTGCAGAATTTGTCACGTTATCATAAGAACTTTAAGATTAAGATAGCTATAGAGATTTGATGAAAGTAAATTTGAAAACATAATTAATTCTTCTGCTTTCAAAGCCTTTTTAATAGTAATTATGTTTTCCTAAGTTAACCTAAAAATAGTGGAAATGTTATAACACTTTAATCGATACGAATACGACATACATATTTTCAAAACAAGTTCTATTATAGAAATAAATAACACTGCATTTAAACAATTCTGTGGCATTTTCTAATTAAGAATTAGCGCTATCAGATAACTAATCGGAGCAGTTTATGTATTTAAAAAGTTAGTTGTCCTATAAGAATTGTCTATAACTCTTATTTAGTATTTTTTACATCTTTCTTCAGTAGACAATTGATCTCGTACGGGTATAACTTACGGAACTGTCGATGTCCGCTTAACAGAGCTTGCACTGTATATAGGATTTTAAATAGCAATTCAGATTTGCTGGGTCCACTAACCAAATTTCCTACATTGCAGGTATATGACAAATTCTATGTACAGATGTGACTAAATCTAACACACACAAAGCGTTATCAACTTTAATTCTTATTGTTACTTTAAAAACTATTTTTTTGAAGTTACATATTCACTTTATTTCAAGCACTTGCTAATATTCTACGTTCAGTTACTTACAGGTGTTCGCAGGGAATGCAATTCTTTTAGTACTGTTTAAACTATATACTACGTATATCTTCAGCCCCCAGAGCTGCGCTTTAATGGATAGATCAATGCAGCTCTAATGTATTGTATCAGCACCTATAAATATCAACAAAATAATATACCAATTTTTACAATAATTTGAGGCAGATAAAGACGATATGTAATAGGAATATAAAATAACAAGCGTTCAATTAGTCTTTACGTCCGGGGTAGCTCTGTTTTGTAAAACACATTTCGCTACTAATTTATAAATGTCATGGATGACTACTTACCTGACAGAAGCGTGACTTAAGGAAAAACATACATTGCCTATACAGTTATTTTACAAAAATGTTTATTCATGAACAAAATATACAGAGTGCGCACGTTCGATCTGTTGATAGGACATTCAATGTGTTAGAGCAGGCATAGGATTTGAATATGTTAGATAAAGAGATACAATGAATGCATTCGTCGAAGCGAGCAGTACCGATATACGTGTCCTGTGTTAACTAAGGGACGTCTCTTCGCAGTTCTTACACTAAACGTATCAGCAGGTCGTGCGCGCGGGCCCGGTATATGTATGTATATAGTAAAATGTTATTTTAGAAATGGTCAACGAAACGAAAACGGAAATTGGCGTTATTTCATAAATAATTGCAAATACAAATTTCGACAGACTTCCGAATTTCATTCTTGCCAATAGCAACGTTCCACTGAAGTGTTAAGAATAATAGCGTGTTGCGAAGAAACTAGTACTGTGAATCACAGACCAAGAACAACTAATCTCTTAGCAGAAACGAAAATGTTATTGAAAAAGCAATGCCTCTGAAGATCCAACTATTTCTGTACGGCAGCTATCAGAGCAATAAATTTGAGCACTGGAACTATGCTAGCAAATGTTCCACGAACTTCTGCCAGATCATCTAAAAAGAATTACGTATTGCAATTGGTTTAATAACAATTTCAATTTATGGAGCACTGAGAATCCCCAGTATTTTCGCGAAACAGCGTTGCATCCTTTAAAAATTGGATACACGAGACTTAGACTTATGCGGAAATTCTTCGATAATAGACATTAACGACTCCTTCCCTGCAAGATCATGCGATTTAACACCGTTATACTATTTTGTGTTTGCTTATTTAAAAAATTGAATCTAAAAAAAATTCAGTTCGAAAATTAGACATTTACCAAATAACATTACAAGACACTGTCGATAAATTAATGAAGGCATGTTAATCGGTGTTGTTGAAAAAATGAAGGGTCGTATAGACAGTTTCAGCAACCGTTGTGAAAATTTTAGTGAATTTAGTTTAAACAAACTTGTTACTTAATTTAATTATTGTACGATACCGTAATAAATGTCAATTTTCTGTGTCCCTTTCAATGACATTTTATTTATTACTACGTGATACCGTGTGAACGCCTGCGAGCGTTTGATGCCTAACCTGAGTACGCTATATTCTATAATGAAGAATGAATAGAATGAAGAATTTCATTCTATATCTATACAATTTTATTGGCAAAAATAGCTTGCTGTATCTTAGTTCAGCGATACATTAGATTTCCTATCGAGCAGACGATCGCTGGCAAGAAATTCAAGTCTATCTATGCAGACTGCAAGTGAGACAGGCACACAATTGTTGTCGTATACTAGGATGCGCATTTCAGTTGAATTCTGAGTTGAGTTTGGAGTGGTAACGGTAGTTTCAAAAATGGAATATTATACGCCGGAGCACAAACTGTTTATGGTAAAACAGTTTTACGGTGGAAATTATGCGGAAATAACTAGTGGGAGTTATTAGATAGATAAATCGCCTGGTCGATAGGAAATCTAATGTATCGGTGAACTAAGATGCAGCAAACTATTTTTTCCAATACAATTGTACAGTAGAATATAGGTTACACAAGTTAGGCATCGACCGCTCGCAGGCGTTCGTATGGTATATATAATTTAAGCACAGACAAGGATTTACAAATGCATGACTGCCCAGCACCTACGGACTGCTTGAACGCTTGTTAGAATAAATTCTAATACACAATTTATCGAAAAGTTAAACCTTGTTTTTGTGTAGTACATGTCCAAGTAAATCTATTCTTTGCGATAAAGACAAAAACTTATTCTTTCAAATTTCTTATGCTTTCAACAAGTCCATAACTCTCTTTCATCAACGACTAATTTTAAAACAATAGATTTACGACTTTAGTAAATTAAACTAGTTGTACTTAATAGTCTGGTTAGGGATTTTATTATCACAACACAATGTGTAAAATTCTATAGTAATATCCTTCGTCAGCCCTACAATTATATTCGAGAAACCTTGATATCATATATTACATGTATGTGTATACTAACAATATGTTGGACATACCTCGTCACTTTACAAGCCTAGTAAGAAAGAATAACTTGATAATGCATCTTTAATTATTAGTACACTTGCAGTGTTACCTAGAACAAAATTCAATACTTAGACGTATATACAACGTAATCAAAGTAACTAATTCAGTAACACATATGTATAATGCAATCGATAGTGCTTTGTACCTTGCACGTATTGAATAAATCACTTGTTAAATATTTGAATTTGATTTGTAGAATAAAAATATTGAACTGATTGTATAAATATTGACTCCACCTACTCTATATATATACATATTAGAGAAAGATGGTAAAATGAATCACATTGAAACAACGAGTCGCATTGCCAACTCTCGATTTATAATAGATTTATAACAGACTCTTCAATCGATAGATAATAGATCGACTAATATTAAAATTTAATCGGTTTAATTACTGGAAAAAGTCGAGCTGCTCTTTAAATCCGACGCAATAATAAGTTAGTTCTACTACTATCAGTGTCCAACCATAAAAACAGAGCACAAATAAGGAATAAATTCTCAACGATAAATATGTGACTATTACGTTTTGCTATCAGCTACTGATTGCATATTGAAAATGGAAAAAGGATGCTGCAGGAATTGGAGAAGTTATAGGTAGTATTTTTTCTAAACAATATTCGAAATGTCCATGTATTGACTTTAACAACAAGCAGTGTGTTGGAAAGCAGGCGGCAAAACTATTACATTCTAATATATTAAAGAAGAAACCTGTACATACTGTGAGTTTTTCTTATCTCTGAACATATAACGTTAACCATCCCCACCATTTGTTATGTTCAATTTTAAAATGGACAAGTCAATGCATTGTAGATAATTGTGCTACGCAAGTCAATGCACTCTTTGAAAAATAAATATTCAAATACGTCAAGACGTAAACATTTTTAAAAATAAATTAACTATATTGTCACTTCGTTATTAAAATAGTTCATTTGAACACAATACAAGATTAATACGCTTAATGTCGTTGAAAATAAAGCAGAAAAATACTACAGTGGTTGTGAATAACAAACCCATCGTTTCTGAACCGACCAGAATAAAATGACACATCTAATAATATTTTTAGGTTATAATCATGTTATAATACAGGCGAAACTAAATACTATAATACTAAAAAGGCTGCACAGCATTTTTTAAGAAATTGGGACGCAATGCATCACACGCAGTGAGTATGCGATTCCTTAATATCTGGTCTAATCACCAGATAAGAAATAATTTACCGCAGAAGTACAAATTTAATGTAATGAAATTGGGATTCCATGCATTACACGCAGTGAGTACCTATACGAATCTTTAGTTCTTAAATATCTTTTAATTGTATATTATTATAAACTTTAGACTAGCAATATCCCCATGGAAAAGTCATTTGGCGACAAATCAGTCAAGCATGGTGGCCAAACGATAGGACCAAATCGACCTGCATTTCATTAGGGAGTGTGGTGGGGCTCTTTGCTAATACAAATGCCTAGCAAATTTATTGCCAGTTGAAAAATTTGACAATATTTATAAAGAAATAAAGTGTAATATTATATTTCAGTTTATTTTTATTTCAAATATGTATATGACAGAAGAAAAAATAACAATGGTACAGTGATACACGCGTAATAACACTGTGTACAGTATCCGATTGGTACTATATGGTACTATTTACAACATTACTATAAAGTTTGCATAGTTAATTTGCACAAAAAAGACAAATGCTTCCTATGTACTTACGGAGTTTGGAATTATATAGTTCGTCTAATGGATCTTTAGACGCACGTCATCAATTTTTAGGCGTATGAATGCGTATTGCAGACATACGTATTTTCCGCACTTGAATATTCGTCACCGCTATTAAATAAGGATAGCTAGATTAACCGACAATCTTTGCTTATATCATCAAACAATGACGCGCGTCTAAAGATCTATTAGACGAATTATAGGTGAAATAATTTTGCAGTGGACTTTCGTCATTGATATTGATGACATTGTAATCCTACGTCGTTGCCAAGTGGTTATTGTTTACATGATCATCTGTCATGTCAGATATATCAGGTTAAGTTTTGAAACGGTTCAATTGTATAGATTATCTTTCCTATTATAAAATCTCTATGTGTATTGTCCATATAAGGAAACAATTTTAGTTTATGAATATATTGTAATTATAAATTATTGAACCTGGAGTCCCAGAAATATTTATCGAAGATTTTATTTTGCTGCGTTCAAAGGAATTAATTCAGGTTATTCGATTTATTAAAACTTTTTAATATACGTATTAAAAATAAATATGCAAAAACTACATTATGTAATAGTATACACATTTTTAACAGTCAAAGTACACATGTAAGACAAGCAACAATTAGAACAGGAAGAATACAACGTGTTTAAATACTAAGTCACTCGTCAAAAATCTCAGCTACGATGAACCATTATAAAACTGTCTTAAAAAGCAGTCAATGAATTAAAAATGACACTTTACACTTCAGCACTTGAAAATTCAGTATCAGAAGAGTCCTGGTTAACATTTATAATCAGCGGTGCAACCTCGCGTCTGTCAAAAGCGATTTCACGATCCCACCATTTTTTTATATCGGTTTCCACATGTCTGATGGAATTTTCCCACTGTTCAGGTGCTACAGCATTTAATGCTTCCTCCCACATATTTAGACAAGCTTGTTCAGATTTTCCATCTCTGCCGATGTGTTTATTATAGTACGTCTTACTAATTCCCCATATTAATTCGATGGCATTAAAAACGCAATGATATGGAGGAAGCCGTAATATAAAGTGACCCGCTTCCTCTGCTAACTGATCCACTAAATACTTCTTTGGCGGTTTGTGCAAAGCCACTTTTAATAATAATTCTTTTTTCAGCGAATTTGGTGTAAATTCCACATTGTTCGTAATCAACCACTGTTCAATTTCATTTTTTGTAGATGAAGTATTAGGAAATTTTGAAACTACGGTGTTATGGTATGGTGCGTTGTCCATTATAATAACAGAAGGTCCAGGTAAAAGCAGTAAAAGGTCACGGAACCAGTTCACAAAATTTATTTGATTCATTTCACCGTGATAGTCAGCATTCTTGGTTTTAGAAGAAAATACAAGTTTCGCACCTGGAATAAAACCATCCTTGCTTCCTGCATGCACGACAATATATCTTTTACCATCAACTTTTGTACTTTTAACGGATCTCAGATCTGCATCTTGCCATGAACGAGCAATCGTACCATTCTGAAAAATCCATGTTTCATCTAAAAAGACAAAATTATGTACATTGTTCTGTTTATATTCATGATACAATTTTAAAAAAGTCATTCGCTGAAGAACAACATGAGGTAATTCCATCAATCCTCTTCGAGGATTATCTTTTGTCCATTTGAACCCAATGTTTTTAAGTATGGTGCGTAGAGAAGCGTGGCTGCCAGTGTATATATCCATTTCAAATAATCTTTCCCTTAATGTTTTTAAAGTAATATGCTGACAGTTTTCATACATTTGGTAAATTGTATTCCTAATAGCAACTTCTGAAGCATGTGTGACAGGTTTAGAACGTCTTCGTTTTACTGACGTAAAACATTCGTTGTTCTTCATAGATTGCCATATCGAAGTAACACTATTAACACTGACATTTGTCATAGCTGCAACTCTCTGGAATTATAAGTATACAATCAGTAAATATACAGCTTTAATAAAAGTGGTTTTACCTCTCTGATAGCACTTAATGGAATAATTGGTGCTCCAATATCGCGTTCTTGTTCACAAAATCGTATGATAGAAGCAATGCACTCCTTCATATCCACAGACAACACTTTTGGCATGATTAAAATATTTAGCAAACTCGTATGTGTTCTGAAAAGAACGGTACCGAAATACGATTGACAAAAAAGCAAACAAAATTACAAAAATACAAGGACAACACTAGCAATCAAAACATACGGAAGCCATTAAAAAATAACTGACAGAACACCGGCGCACAGCGACAACGCAGCAAACTGTGTAAACCTATAGACGAAAAGGTTACTATATCATATGTAAAATACGGTATCGCTATAATCTAAAATTGTTGGTACTCCCTTTGACATCATTTGTGATGAAAGTCCACTGCTAAATTATTTGAACTATAGCAGTATAATGTTATGCTGAAGAGAATCATGTGACATCGCTGCGACACCTAGCGCAACAGTGTAATGTTTCTAAGTCTTCGATATTTAAAAAAAATCAAGTACAAACCTCACAAATTTGGCACTGAAAACTGAGTTTTGCGAAACTGTATATTGCATTGTAGACAATTGTACATTGTTAGTTAATGCACTCTTTGATAAAAAAAATGCAAAGAAAATTTACTAGCAGTTGATGTTAAGTGTACTCAATAACTAAAAAATTGTAACTTAATATAATTTTACCTCTGATGTAGTGAAATAAATTATAACCTGTATTATAACCTAAAAATATTACTTGATGTGTCATTTGATTGTGGTTGGTTCAAAAACGATGGCTTTGGCACTACACAATCACAGTAGCATTTTTCTGTTCGATTTTCAACTAAATTAAACTCTTAATCTTGTATTGTGTTTAATTGATCTATTTTAATAACGAAGTGAAAATTTAGTTAATTTATTCAAATAAAATTCTGACGTATTTGAATGATATATTTTTCAAAGAGTGCATTGACTTGTCCATTTTAAAATTGAATATAGCAAATGGTGGGGATGGTTAACGTTATATGTTCAGAGATAAAAACATAAATTTATTTCTGAAGAAAATCAGATTGAAGTGGTTTGTTCAATAAAGTATTTCATTTTACATACTGTATATATTGTCAACAAAGCTTGAATTTATTAATACTATTTTAGTAATATTTGGGCAAAAAAACTTAAAACAAAAAATTATTAATACTTTTACGCAATGTGTAATTTTAGCGTCTAACCTAAATATAGGTACATTTTGCCAAATTAAACACTAACGTTGAGCATAATATAGAAAACGTGCATATATTTTACTAAGTTATTATTTAAATGTGGATTACACTTGCATTAACCCAAGAACAGAGGGCATTTACAAATAGTTTTGCATTAGTTATCGTAATATGGTTTTGTGCGTCTAAATATAATTATCTATTTGTTAAGTTTTAATTATATTAATTAATTGTGTTAATTGTGTACAACTAAGCTAGTGGTTTATTTAATCAGAAATGAATTACATTTATTCAATCTTACTAACTTTATTATTAACCACAATATACGCAAACGTAGGTACTTTTTGCTGCATTTCTGCAGATACATATAAAACACTGTATTAATGTTAATTTGTTCTTTATAATTAAAAACATATAGGAACGATAAACGCTCCAACAACAATGTTTAGCACAACATGCACGCACTTTAAATCGGACGCTTTTGTCAAACTTACTATGGTATGTAATTTTCCGGAGAAATAATCCACTCTTCGTCTTAAATTTTTCCTTATGAAATATACGAAAGAAATAATCAAATACACTAGACAGTAACTATCTACGATAACAAATTAACTCTTAATCCAAAATTCAATGACTGAATAATAGTGACTATCGTTACTAACTATCTGGTAAGACGTACAAATTTACTAACGTAAAATATTAAACCGTCTACATATTTCAAGTTCACAAGAATATTTGTTGCTTTTAAACGCTTCAACACAGCATAGTACTAAATATAAAAAGCAGTTATACTTATGTTTATTGTAAGTTTTAATGAGCTAACATTTCTGAATCCAAACGAGTAAATATTTTTAACGGTTGGTCTTTGATATTATTTGAAGCTGTATGTTATTGCTACAAAATTATACAATTTGTAAATCAAGTAAATGAACTTTTGTTCTAAATTCTGCCAAAAGCGTGAAGTTATGTTTTTAGCGTTTACGTATGTATATCTACATTATATAGGGTGGCTACAAATTCGCGCAAGACCTGCACGTGGCGACCTTCATTGTTAAATTCTTAGCCATTTATCTTAATTCAAAAATCTTCTATCTTGCATCATGCGTCTAGACGAAGTCTCGAAAGTTTGAATTTGTGAGTTAGGTAATTTTGATTTTCATCTATCTCTTTGTTATTAAAAGGAGGGAAGGTTAAGTATTGTGATATTCTAAATATTAGTTTTCCATAAATACTAACATTTTGCATTATAATCTCGTTTTTAACATTTCATTATTTCCATATTTTCATTATAAACACACATGGCAACATAGTATTGTGAATGCAGTATTCAAGCAAGATAGCATATGTTGTCAGACTTTAATAATCACATTTTAATAATCAAATAAGTCGAGCTGTCAAACTTAATTATGTCATCTAGTGTCATCCAGTGTCATCCTTGCCTGTTTTTCTGTTATTCAAAGTAGTAATTAATTAGTTCTGATTATTAATTTTGGTGTTCATTCTCTTCCTTGTTCTGCTTTTTGCGTTCCTTATTCTTTTTATTTCGTTGGTTTATCATGGATTTTTCATTTATTGAGTATGCTGACATGCATATGGTATATGGTGCATGTAATGGAAATGGAGATGAGGCTGCGCGAGAATATTGCGTTCGTTACCCAAACAGGAGATATCCTACACCGAATGTATTTGACGGTTGGATCAACGTCTTCGCGAAACGGGTTCAGTAAAAGCAAGCCATCGGCTGGCAGACCAAGACAGAGACGCACTGTACAAGTTCAAGAGCAGATTTTAGACTCAGGCCCAAATTCATAGTCTTTCCTCATGCAGCACTCAACCTTAACTCATTTGACACTCACCTTACACTCACTCAAGTAATCCTCAATCAACACTCACTTTTCGAATTCAAGAAGTTTGTCAAATGAGTTGCTAACGTAAGGGATACATGAGGATGCGTCTATTTATACGTCATCGTTTTTATGACGTTACCAAGTCAAATGTGCGAACTTTTAAAAATGTCTGTACAACAGATGTTTAACCAAAATATTTTATGGTTTCTAAAAATTATAAAATAGCACTTACAAGACGCTGTAAATGTTCTTTCGCATTTTTCTACGTCAGTATAGTGTCATACGGACATTGGTTATACATTATCTATAATGGATATCAAAAGAATTTTCTTTACGGGAGATGAAAAAATAAAACAAAAATAGAACAAGGAGCTGGTTATTAAATATAAAAATATTATTTAATCAAAAAAAAACTGATTATGAATTTGCCCCTCAGTTTACGTGGATCCCTCAATTAGCACTAGACAGTTAGCTGCTACAATGAATGTGCCAAGTCATGAAACCGTTCGTGCAGTTTTAAAAGAGAACCTTCTACATCCACATCATGTTGTTAGAGTTCAACCTCTTTATGAAAATGATAATATTCACTGATCGAATTTCTGCAACATCGTTTTAAATAGAATTCATGATGATGATGGCTTTCTGAAACATATTCTTTGGAGCGATGATTGCGTGTTTAATAGAGATGGACTCTTTAACACTCACAACTTTCACTATTGGGCAGAGGAAAATCCGCACCAATTTCGCGAGTATGGACATCAAAGAAAGTTTTCTATGAATGTTTGGTTAGGGATAATAGATCATTCAGTGATTGGACCAATTTACCTCCTGAACCGCCTAGATTCTGCTGGATACCCCAATGTTTTGGCAGAAGTTTTAGATGGCATGCCACTGAATTTGCGACACAATATGCTCTACATGCACGATGGAGCTCCTGCTCACTACGCTGTTATTGTTAGAGAGTGGTTAGACGCACATTTTCCAAACAGATGGATTGGCCATGGTGGACCAACATCTTGGCCGTCTAGATCACCTGACCTTAATCCATTCGGTTTCTTTGTTTGGGGTTTTGTGAAGAAAAAGTATATGTTATTATATTACGCCAAAAATACTGAAGCGAGTAATTGAAAGTATACCGCGAAGGCTGCAAGTTTGCATTGAAACCAACGGCTTTCAATTTCAACATTTAAGACAATAAAATACATTCCAATTTTACAGGCCCATCACAAAAATTGACTGGTGAGTAAAATTTACACAGGTTCCAACATTCGAGGGACATCATAATAAAGTGCGGACATGTCAAAAAGGTTCCGCTCCAGCTCATAAGACAAAAACCGTACATCAAGGCATTTGTTAATAATTAGGTATTATTACATATAATTGTTTAATATAAAATACTGTCGAAGTAAATTTTGTTTCGATAAATAAATATTGTATTGAAAAGCGTTATTTTATCATTTCTTATAGTTCAAATCTTCAAATAATGGTTCTGTGTGTAGCGTCAATTACAGCGCAAATCAATACAAACGTATATTGTACATACATACAACATTGTTGCCAAATATATGTTTTCTTCAAGTGGTTGCTGAAGAGATACGAACCATGATACACATTTTAGGAAGTAATATTTTCAATTCAGAATTGAATGAAGAATGTCGTTACGTGTAGTTCTTGCGCCAATTTATAGACACCCTGTATATAAAATTTTCATGTGAGGCGGTAGCAGGTACCATTCCAAGATACAATACTACACGTTCTTTTTATAGCTCATTAAAGTATTTTATAAAACAAACAGAATAAGTTGCGAGGAGTGACAAATAATAGAAAATAATGGGCCAATTCGTATTTATAAAAAATTTGTAGAGAACTGAGGCTCAGTATAAAGCCACGTGTGTACGCTAGCTACAATTGATATAGACAACGCTTTCAACACAGCGTGTCAAAGTCTGATTATAACAGAGCTTCGGCGAAGAAATATACCAAAGTATTTAGTAAACATGGTAAGATTATTATTATTATTATTATTATTATTATTATTATTATCAAATTATCTAACGAACAAGCGAACGCGGGAATGCCGCAGAGCTCGGTACTAGGTCCTATTCTATGGAATATACTGTACGTCTTGGGCTATACTTACTATAGATGCTACATGCACCTTGCTAAGAAACACAAATATATGCCTGGAGCGAATAGGTATCTGAATCAAGAAGCATGCGCTATCACTGCCTCTGGACAAGTCTGAGGTCATTATACTGCAAGGAAGACGAAGAATAAAGCAGACTACCTTCACGCTGAAGGGATTTAGGCTAAAGCCAGTTAAGATACTGCTATACCTAGGGGTCACAATCTATAAAAAGGGATCTTTCGGGTCACAGATTTTGACAGTTACTGCTAAGGCGGAAAAGAAACGGGCCAGTTTAGCCGCGAATTATACCAAACATCAAAGGGTTTCGCAGTAATAATAGGGCAGTACTAAGTGGGGATATTCATAACATTGCCTTATATGGAGCGCCGTTATGTCAACAGCCAATTCTTCCAATTCAAAGAATATACGAAGGTGTTTGAAGGGATACATAGAAATCTGCTTCCGAGGGTGGTATCGGCCTTCCGTACTACGTTTACCGCTGCGCTGCAGGTGATCAGTGGTATATGCCTTATAGACCTACTAGCGCTCCAAAGAAATTGTGGCCATGGTGGGTTAGCCTACAAAATTAGAGGAGTGGGATGGAACAACAACGTCATCAATGCGCAATGGACTAAGCGGTTAATCCCGAATTTGGAACCCTGGCTAAACTGCAAGAATAGAAGCGTAGATTAAAGTCTTACACAAGTCTTGAGAGGCCATGGCGTCTTCAGAGTATACGCTCTCCGCTTTCAGAAGAATCCTGCCTATACCTGCATGTATTGTAGTAAGGAATATGGCCTATGAGGCACTCAACACTGAGTTAGCACCAGAAAACAGAGTGCACATTATGATAGCTTCGAAGCGAAACTGGAGGACAATGCACTAGCTTGACAGAGATAATATGATAAACAAGGACAAGGAGTAGAGAGAGAGAGGCAAGCAACGAGCCGAACTCCTAATCGCCAGTATTTACGGTTTGACATGAGATGTAGGCGTGAAGGGGGAGAGGGGAATAATCTGTAGTGTCTACGACTGGGAGGTTAATATGGTCGATTAATATGAATTATTGTGATTTTAATATGAACTTTCATTCTAAGGATAATCTTTTTAACACCTATCATTTATTTAATTTTAACACAATCGATTAGAACCGCTGCTACTATTACAAACACCTTATTTGCCTCAATTGATACTGAAAATATACCGTGTTGAAGAAGTTCAGTAGTAGTTTAGCTTGATCTATGTTAAGTATTAACTCAGAGGTTTGGCGATATCACTAAATTACATGATAATACGTAATAGACTTAGGCGTTTTAATTCGTTTGAATTAATCATTGAGTATATCACTATAGCGTTTTATCTATCGTGAATTATGTTGGTTTGGACCTTACTGAGCAAAACTATGTATGTAGGTAGTTTTAGTATGCTGCTCTGAAGCATGTTTCACGAATTTTAATATTACATGCCATGTAATTTTAAACTTCTTCAACTTTATAGAATTAATTATATAATATTTCTCACAAATTTATTAGAAAAACTAAAAATAGAATGTTTTCCGATAAAAAAATTGTGGGATATAACAAATAAATTTAATTAGCTTCATTTTGTGATGTTACATTGGTACACGCTCTTCTGCAAAGTTTGCAATTTTTTGTCGCTCGTTTTTGTCTCACACTGACACTTGTGAGCATTATGAATAAACAGTTTGTACCAGTTTTATGTGATTTAGAAGAATAATATGATGCATAATATGAATTTGCGTATTTAGAGAGGCAGACATATGCAGTTAAGAGATTAGAAAGTTCTATTCACTAAATGATTCCGACAATAACAATTTGAAAAATAAATACAAAATGTTGTAATTAGGTTTTCCGTATTTTAATATATACATATATATTATATATACAATACTACAGGTTATGTAGATTCTACAGTTTTTGTACAACAAGAGAAACTAAAATATTTTTGTTTTTATTACTACAAGTTATCAATTTCGTTTTCCTCGGAATATGTTAAGAATAAAGTCTCGCGTTTCATAATTATAATATATTAAAGAAAATAAATTTGTAAAGCTTGCTGCATATAACATCATTATAGACACATATAACACATTAGGAATTATATAGCGAAAATAATGGTATACAAGTACGGGAATAAATACTAGCAAAGTGCAAATAATTGTTACACTTGACACTAGTGCATTAAAACCACGGATATGTTTTGCCAGAACTTTTGCACATAAAGTTAGTATACAAGAAAGATTAACTACGCCAGAGAGGGGAAGTTCCAAATTTAATGTTATACGTCTGGAAGAGTGTACAAGAATTGCAGCACCACCTGCAATCACAAAAGCTAGTATCCAAGCCGAAGAGATAACAAAATAACAACGCTTGGGGTGGCGTACAACGTTTTCTACTAGTATAAAGGTTGCGTACATATCTGACAAATTTATGAACACAATTATTGATGTGATAAATGATAGTTTCGTCCATTGCGACATACACTCGAAGGAAATAACACCAAAATAGAGTCCTAATCCCACATACATTATGTTACTCATACACAAACCTAGCAGAATAAAATATAATGGCTCTTTTAATCCTCTCGCACTAAGCAAGAACATGAACAATATATTAACTAAAATACATAACAAACTCCAAATGGTGAATGTAATTTGGTAAATGTTCAAAGTACAATCTCTTTGATGCGTTACTTTTGGGCATTCGTACACATTTGAGATTGTTGAGTCCATGGTGGCCGTCACGTTTCCCATTGTTGTTCCGGCAAAAATGGCTAACTTCCATACGTTAAACAGCTAAAACAATAAGCATCATTAATTATTCTTTTACTACAATTTTACTGGTACTTCTTGGAATGTTGAATGTATGTGTCTCGTGTAAACTTAAACACTAAATGAAACATTATTTGTAATCCACATGATTTTTCTACAATGTATACTACATTTCTCAGTCACTTATAGTAATTAATTAGATAAAGGAAGAATTTGTGAATATTCAAGAGAAAAAATCCAGAATATAGTTGCTTGTTACCGTCTGAATCATTTAGATGCGGCTGGGTTAAATGGAGGATGAAAGTAAAATATAAGAAATAAGTTTAGATAAGAAGATAGATGTAGTTAATATAATAACGAAGCTCAATACTATTGTGTGGTCTTGATACGGCGTGAAGCAATGATTTACGATAATTGAAAAATGAAAGGTGAAAACGTCGAAATTTCATGATAATTTGAGTTATGTATAAACTAAAGGTAGACAGTCATTGCTGTATAATATAAAGTTAATTATACTTACGTTTTTTGCGTAATAGACTGAACTCTTTTTCAGTCAAAATTAATTTTAGTAAGGTTAGAATGTAGTTGAAACGAACGAAGTTACGAAGTTTTGATGAGGGGTTATGTAATTTTTCAGAATCGACATTTTACAAATAACATCTTTGATTAAAGCGATCTTCGGCAGGTTACACCATCCCTTTTAGAAAGTACTAATCGGATTACGGCATACTTCAGTTAGCCTGTGTAACAAACTTTTGGCTCTATTTCTGCGAATGATGTTTATGAAATCAATTTGTCATAATTGACACATGTAGTAAACCATCAGTAAACTATTATATAATTACATGCAATCATAGCGCAAACCGGCCAATATTAATTAGATGGAGGTACAGCATAGTATTTCTTATTTATCATTGCAATAAATATAAATTTTCTTAACAATTGTTAAGTATTAAGACAATAATTATTCACTCAATTCGAATCTCACAAATTGTCTATGTATAAAAGGTAAAGGGTATATACATGGGTATAGTAAATATATTAGTTGTGGTTGCCCCACAATGTATATGAAATGCATTTGATTCGAATAAGTACTTGACATTTTTTTAAAATAATTATCAGTCAATTCAAATTCGGTACAAATTGAATTCGGACCTGAATTTTAAAAATTACTTTCCATTTGTGAATATAGAAAATTAATTTCTTAAGAATAGAATTGCAGGCCATTTTTTGGCGGAAGCCAAAAGAAGGATTGTGAATATCCCAGGCGTGTTTTTTTAAGGAAGTTCCTACCTACCGTTTTGAAATAAATAAAAAATAAACACAGATTTTTTTACAAGTTTAACCCTCTTTTCTACATATTTTCCACCAATATTGAGGCACTTATCATATTCTACAACGACCTTTGCCAAACCATCCTCATAGAAGTTGTCCGCCTGATTGTCAGCCATGTCAGCACGGCTATTTTGACATTGCGCTCGCCAGCTAGACGTTTCTTTTAATGGAGAAACAAGTGGTAGTCACTGAGCGCTACATCGGCACTGTAGAGATGGTGATGGAGCGTTCCTAGCTAAATGATGTGATGAGGTCTGGGGTTTGATTAGCCACATGCGGACGGGCATTGTTGTGAAAGAAAAAGATGCCCTTACTCAGCATGCGATGTCTTTTATTCTGAATTGCGTGGCGCAATTTCTTGAAAGTCACACAATATGAAGTTGAATTGATTTCGGCACCACGTGACAAACAGTCTACTAGCAACACTCTCTTCTTTTCTCAAGCTATGGTACACACTCTCTTAGGTAAAGTTAAATGCTGTCATTCCATTGATTGCAATTTTGATACAGGCGTAACGTAGATCACCCCTCACAATTGGACTCAAAAAATCACTTTCTTCGTGGTAACGGAAGGAAAGCTAATGCACTGCCAAAACGATTGGATTTGTGCACCACCGTCAACATTTTCGGTGCACAGCGTGAGCACCGTGATTCAGTCACTATTTCATAAAGGACACTTAAGAGAAACTCATCAGATAACGACCTAATCCTAAAGCGTCTGTTTTCTCTCACTCTTTGGTCAACTTTCTGCACCAAATCTTCATTAATGACTGAAGGTCGCCCACTCAGTTCTTCTTCATGGGCATTTGTGCGGTCATCTTTAAATGCTCGGACCTATTTCCCAACCATTCCTTCATTCATAATTTTTTGTCCGTACACTGCACAGATATCACGATGAATATTGACTGCTTTTCGCATTCGCGCTTCAAAAACGAATAACAGACCGGACTTCACAGTCGGCAGGCCTCTCGATCGGTGGTGTCATTTTATGTGCTAGCTAACAATCGTAAACAAGAACGATTCTTGCTGTAGTAGCCTCTCGGCCTTGACAATAGATGCACGCACTCGACCGCAAAACTACAACGGCGGAATATCAAAACGGTACAAACGGATAAAAACACGCCTTGTATTTAAAACATTGCAAGAGCAGCTCAATAAATGTTGAAATGACAGCAAAATAGCAAGTATACAATGTACACCCACGAACTTTAGTTATGTCCGGTCTCTAGCGGTACAGCCTGCGCTCCTGTCACCATGCCCGTTTTATTTTAAAGGGATAGTGACAGGAGTGCAGGCTGTACCGCTAGATACCGGACATAACCAATGTCTGTGATGGTGGTCTGGTGGGTCACAGAAGCAGACAACTTAAGTTTTAATGGTGCTTTTTATAGGTATTGGAGAACATAGTGTATACAAAATTCTAAAAGAATATGACCTCCAACATGAATTCAAGCCAGCGACAACAATGAAATTATTACATGGCGAAGGAAGTGCCTATGTCAAATTATGAAATATCGATACAATGGCACATCAATTTACTACTTGAATGAAACATGGTTAAAACTGATTAGACTGTAAATAAAGTAGAGACAGACACATGCGTTCTTACCGCAAGACAAGCCTTCGTCGAAGGCTTTAAAAACCCTTCTCCCAAAGGAAGGAGGTTAATTTTTATACATACAAGCTCATCCGAAGGATTTGTAGAAAATGTTTTACTTCTTTCCTAATTAGGAAACACAGGCGACTACCATGAAGACATGAACGCAGAATGATGTGGCTGCAACATATCCTTTTGAATTTAAAAGTAAACGCAATTATTGTTCTCGACAATGCATCTCCACAGTCAATGATAATGATATACATATGTAATAACGATAATAAGTATTTGTAATAATATTTACTATTATAAATTATATCGATTGTATTAGAGAATATTTTTGAAAAAACCCCATAAGATATACTAAAGAATAGGTTTTCACTAGAAATGTCAAAAAACAACTGCTTTACACACTGTGAGTCGGGCTCTTTCAATGTTGATGACAATGAAGCGTTGCCAAGCGTTGCCATATCTGTTCGGCGTTTTAGGGATAGTACAAAATAAGATGCCCGGTACGTTTTACTAACACACAACGTTTATTAGTAAACTCTACAATCCTTTCTTATTTATAATAGTCAAAGTTGGTGCTTCCATCTGTGTGAAAGATTACTGAAATTACACTGTTAAACACATTTATTATGACATGGAAATTTTTGGGTGTTTCTGATGTATTTCGGCATCCTAAAAACAAATTTTAAAACAGAAATTGTCTATCAGCCACGAACTTTTAGTACGCATTTTTATGTATATATGTATGTAAGTATAGATCATATGTTTGGTAGATTTCAAACAAATAAATATTGTACCACATTGTGTGCAGAGGACACGCTGTTCACACAGGAAACCCACATGATCCAGACTTTCAAGCACCAGGATGTTAAAAAGAACCAAATTTGATTACACAGGATGATGATTTAGTTCGAGGTTTAAAACTGGGAAAATTACAGTCAGAGGAATATTCTAGAAGGTGGCGTATGTACATATAAGTTACTTTCGAAAACGCGAAACAGAACTTACACATTGTTTCGCCCAAGAAGAGACTTTGGTAATACTGCAGAAATGTTGCCAACTTGTTTGATACGTTAGGACAGAAGCATGAACCAAGCAATTGGCGCTTATTAATTCTTGTAAACTTAGCCTAAAAACAGTTTTGCTTCACAATGGTAATAAATACGCTTCTGTACCTATAGCTTATGCAGTTCATATGAAAGAATCATACAAGAATATGTGATGTCTCCTGGAACACATCCGTTATAAAGACCATGGTTGGTCAATCTGAGAACTAAAAGTGATAGCGTTTCTTGCTGGACTGCAGATAGGATATACAAAATACTGTTATTTTCTGTGTGGGTGGGACAGTCGTGCACGAGATCGCCACTATATAGAAAAAGAATGGCCACCACGTCAAAGACCCCCAATCTAAAGAACTTTGATAGCGAACCACTGGTTGATCCCAAACATGCGTTTCTACCACCTAATGAAAAATGTTAAATCACTAAATCGAAACGTTAGAGGGTTCTTGTACTTTAAACAGAAATTTCCGAGCCAGTGAGGCAAAGAGGGCATATTTGTACGAATTTGTGCAAATACAAAAAGTTATAAAAGATGACGGATTTGACAAAATACTAACTAAAGTTGAAATAAAAGCTTGGAGAGCTTTTAAAACAGTTGCGACCAATTTTCTTGGAAATATCAGAGCTGATAATTACGAAGATCTAGTAACTGAATTGCTCAGTGCCTACAAAGAAATGGGATGTAACATTTCTCTAAAAATTCACTTTCTGGATGCTCGTCTCGATTTCTTTCCGGACAATTTAGGCGCGGTAAGTGACGAACAATGGTTCCGTCAGGACATTGCAACCATCGAAAAGCGTTATGAAGGCAAGTGGAGTCCCCTGCAAACAATGTGTGGGTGATAGAGAAAATCCGAGGTCATTTCCTGCAGTCTAATGTAATTTTACATAATATTCACCCTGCTTTTTCCAGATGACAAAACAAAAAAAGATTTTTGTTTAGCAGTTATTAGCAAGCAGAAAAGTGACCGCAAATAGTACTAGTATTCGCATGTGAATGAAATGCATCAAAAACTACTACTGACCATTTTACTTATGCTGAACAGTTACCTAATTATTAAACGGCACCAACTGACCATTACGAAAACAATTCATAAGTACACGTTGCTTTGTGTTAGTGTTTCTAAATTGCTACCTGTTTGTTAAAATTACATTTGAAGTAAAATTGAATAGTTTGACTAACTCTTATACTTTTTAAAACACATCACACATTCGTTTACAGCTCTGTAATTTCGTATAAAAGTGTCAATCTTTTCCTTATACAAAACTATCCAGTGTTTGCTGCCTTGCCAAATACAAGCTTTCACTACGTCTTTGCCTGAAAGAACTTTTGTCTGTATATTTGTATTTCATTAACGATAATTAAGTGCGAATAGAAGTAGATTTACGATGCTTCCTCCATATAGAACCGCTTGGAATACATTCACAACGGCAATAGGATATACACGATAATACGAGTAAACAACCAATGAAAGCCAGTACAGAAAACTCATCATTATAGTTATACTTGTTAGTACAACTTTAAATCCACGATCCATTTTTTTCTTAAGGTGTCCAATTACATGTATTGAACACGCTATATTAATTGCGCCGGTTACAAAAAGTTCAATATATTGACGGAAGCCGTAAAAGTGTATCAGAATTATAGCTGCAAATACACACATGATAGCTATTAACCAAAGTTCACAAACAGTAGAATAACAACGGTCTCTGTTACTAAGAAAATAATCCTCCATAACTATAATTGCGTGTATATTTGCAAGATAAATAAATATAATGCTAATTGTATGGAGATAGTTTTCCATCCCGGTCGTTTGACACAAGAGAGCTGTCAGTTCCTCGTAGAGGCCAACTCCAGTGAAAACTAGGTTGCAGAAACACCAGGATAACATTGTGAAACAAAAAGTGTTTTCTATTCTCCTTCTCACAATGAACATCAAAATGACATCCGACATCATAGACAAAGAGAACCAAGATAAGTGTATTATTCTATACTGGTCTAAACTATTGCAGCCTCTTGAAGTAATATTGTCGTATTTATCACTGTCGTACATCTCTATATATTTTATATAGAGTTATTCTTTTTCTTCATCATGAGACATAGCTTGCATTCTGACATCAAATATCTGAAACAATTAACAGCATAAATTGGTTAAACGTAAAATGGAACTGATTTAATGCTTTTTTTCCAAAAATCGTAGAATTATTTGGTTTTATTGTGTCTATAGGTGGGTCTGAGATTATTTTCACAGCATTTGGAAGAATTTCCTTTGCATGACCTGAGACATTTTTGATGAATTATGGTTTTATATTTCACGAAGACATTACTGCATGAGAAGAGAAGCAACTATATAACAACAGGTTTCTGTGCTTCAGTACAAGTGGTTGAATATTTTGATCAGAATGCTGCGGGAAAACCATTTTATTTAAAAATATTTAGAATATTATTAGTTCTCATCTCTATATTGATGGTGCTCTTGGGCTACTGTTGACTATTCGACTATTTGATGTTAGTGAAAATGTCTTCCTACTCTTTACCATACACACCGATGTATGTTGATGATGTGTTACAACAGTTACAAAATGTTTAACGTTAATATGACATCTGTCTCTAGTGTTGATACGAACTGCGTTCAATTAAAGATCTGCAGTGATGGCTTTCCGATTAAAAACATAAATTTAATTAGAAAAAAATTCTTAAAGGCTGCATTGCCTGATTACTACAGAAACCATTATTTTTATAAAGGGAGTTGATACGAAACTTGGTATGTAGGGCTTAAGAAAACTATTTCAATTGGAAATCCTAAAAAAAAATCGATAACGCAAATCAACAAATCTTTTTGGAAAAAAATGTAGAAAAGGTTTATGCAAATTGTAACCATTTGTTCAACATAAGTTTACTCGAAGCATATTGATTTTCGTGTTTTGGGTGTGCTGTTTATCAATATTTTGTCATGAAGCTAAATATAACTAACTCGGTTTTAATCGCTAATCTGTAATAGACTATGTTACACAGTAGTAATACTAGATAGTTGTTAAAAATAACGAGTTCTCTACTATGTGCCTTTGTGTATTTTATATTTGTCTACGTCATTGATTAAATTAATAAATTAATCGGATTGTTCAATACATTTTTTGGTTATCTCAACATCTCTCAAATACTTTTCTATGAAACTATTTGATGCAAACGCTCCAGAGTTACATTTCTTTAAAGTCTAGACCTCATTTTCCAGCTTGAATAATTGTGTTAGAGGATATTAGTTAGGTCTGTTAGTTTCAGTTCAACTGTAATTACAAGGATTATTTAGAAGACCAACTAATTAACTAAACATAGAAAATAACAATGGCAATAATCGGCATAAAACTTGCAAAAAACGATTTTGGACGATTTGAAATTTAGTAATAGTATTTGAAGCAACTATATTTGTACTCACCACAGATTAAAAAATCACTTTGCTAATAACGAATGAATTTAAGTCTTTTCAAATGTTTAACAATGTGATTAGGTTTTGAGATAGGTATTTAAATCTTCAGTAAATGGTGTTTCTTTTACTTCACTAGTAAAAACACATTCTTAATAAAAATTAAAAAGGGTAGGTAATCGTCAATTGTTTT
>ML217383.1:526-15188 GCA_004785975.1 Popillia japonica
TTGAATACAAAAGATTCACCTGAGATTAGGAAGAGTAAAACAGTAACAGATTTCTTGAACCTAAGTCGTAGTAACACCTTTAATCTACTAGTTCTCTCTAGTTTTGCAACAGATTAATAAAGCACTTTTGATGTGTCACATGCTCTTCAATTAATAATAATTAATAAATGCCTTTATTGGTCAAGTACAAAGCACTTCTAATACTAACTAACTACTAACAAAACTAACTAAATAGATATTATAGGTATACATATACATAGGTATGATAATAACAAGAAAGGAAAAAAAAACTAAGAAGAGAAGGTACACAATAGCAAGTGATAGCAAAAAGATGAAGGAAAAGCAGTCCAATCACAGAGCGAGGCCCAGTTACAGTTCAATCATTTTTGTTGAAATCTGTTGGTTTGATTTTTTTATATTACACTCTGTGCACTAAATATCTTTATTCATAAAATATGTATTAATCAAAGCAACGTCTTACAGGCGTGAAATATTTATTTGGTTTTCATTCAATACACAAAGTAGATGTCTTTCACGTAGCCGTAACTTTATGGGATCCTACTGTACTTCTAACAGCCTCTTTGGTAAATTTTCATACAATTTTTTATTATATTCCAATGGAATTTCGTTCCAAGTTTTCCAAGTTTTTTTAACAGTTCCTTATTGGTAACCTGTTTGCCACTACTGTAAATTTTGCAAGACAGCCATCCCCACACATTTTCTATAATGTTTAAATACGGATATAACGCCTGCTTTGGCAATAATGGTTCAGTGTCTTTAAATCATTGTTGCATTATTTCTAGGTACTTTTACGCATTCAGAGGCTCTTCGATAAAAATTAAATTGCCAGCCTAAGAATACGAAATTACGTTCCATGCCCCTCCGTGACCTTTAGGTCTCTGTGATATAATCTTACCTTCCTTTCTTAGATCATGCCTATAATACTGAAAACCATTCGGTCTATCCCAGCTAAATCGTTTCCTGGCTGAAAAAAACTACATTTTTCGTTCCACCTAACGTCCTGCCTCTGAAATCTAATCTTTTTCTTCTGTGCCGGGCGGTTAAAACTGGTTTCTTCTTCAGTCTTAAGCGTTAAATGTGTGGTGATCGTTGTAATATTATTCGGATTGTCCTAACCGACGCAGAAGTCCTAACAGCTTCCGTAATTACATGTGCAGTAAATGCTGAATTAGATGCTAACCGAAGAATTCTCCTCCTTTCCCTTTCGATAGTGGCTGTTGTCGTACGTCCTATACTTCTTCTGCAGTAATTTTCTTTGTCACGTAGATAATTACGGATCACACAATCACTGCGTGTTAAGCTTCTACCTATTTCACGTGTAGAATACGGTTCGTTCTGTAAAATATCGATCTGAGTTCTCTAGGCTTCCGTGAATGTTTTGTCTCCCATAATGAAACAAATAAGACTAATTATCCGTATACGATAACTTCTAAAATAGTTTAACTGAAATATTGCAAAAATGGTCTACTTGGCTTGATTACAAAGACACAGTTGAAATGCATTCAATCTACTGTCACGGTCGCTTTCACACTAAAATTTTTGCTTATCGTGCATTTTATTTATTTTTTTTTCCCTTGATATTACAAATACTTGCTTGCTTACGATAATACTCTAGTTAGTCTATGCAAGTAACAAAGATTGGAAAGATTCTATTTGCAAAGTTATACATATTCTGTTGAATCAAGTATTGCGGAGTGTATGTAATCAAAATTTGTTGCAAGAAATAATCAATTATCGATTTTACTGCGCATAATACATCTTCTAAATATAAAATTCAGCGCGTTATTACCGTTTATATACACACTGTTGTTTTGAAAGATTAACCTCCCATATTGCGTCAGAAGTCCTATTGAACCTGCTTCCTCAACAAAGGCAAGACAAACTTTACTTAACGTCTGGCCAAAAATGCTATGCGCAGAATCTGTCAGAGAGAAGAAGAGATCTCGCAGCATATTTAGTGTCAACACGAGCTATATAAACGAACTAGACTGAGACTAGAATATATTGGTGAATCCTATCCAGGGAAATCTAACTGCATAAAAACAATCCCACTAAAGCTACAGAGGCTCATAAACAAAGGTAACGATAGACATAAATAAAAAGATCCACAATAGACCCACAGATTGCAGTGGAAAGAGGCTGCAGGACCATCCCATTAATTATCGATATATTTATCTGATGGTGGTTATGGTTTTAAGCCCCATCCAGTAAGTCATAAACTACTCTAAATGACGTTTAAAGAATATACTATTCAATGTCAGGCGTATCAAAAAAAATTGAATTTTCAAATTTGTTTCAACTAAAACTCAATCCTCTGAAACAGAAACCGATTTCTAGAACTTACTTATTACACATGACCCTTTTTCATAACTTAACCGTAAAACTAAAATAAATAAAATACCAGTTTCAACACGTTACTTAAGCATCTAAAAACGTGCGTAAGAGATACATTAAAAATATGTAGTTTTAAAAATTGTCAAATAGATTTGACGATATTTAATTTAAAACTTAATTGAAAGCATATATCTTCTTGATTTACTAACACCTAGAAGTACTCATATTCATCAACCTGATGCTCATATTCAGCTACGCATCCTTATCTATACGTACAGAAGACTGAAATATGTTTTCGAAGCGAGAAAAAACGAAACGAGCGAAGGAAAAAGGTTTTAACATATAGTTGTCAGTTGTGATATCACGGGAATTACAACACGTCCGTGAGTGTTATTTTTACAGCCAGTTTTTGTTCGGTCTTAATCTCTTTCCTACAGCCGACCGATGTGTCCTAAAATAGCGCTTTCAATTCATAGTGTCACAAAAACCGTTGTAGTTAAACCTGTGCTGGTATGTCAGTGTGTGGATGTCAATGTATTTGTATATATCGTAGGGACAAAAAGCTCACTGTACCAAGAGGGTGATCATAGTAGCAGGATACTGAAGAGTATCATCGTCGAAGCGAAATGTGTGCATTCCTGAAGGGATGTTTGGGTGTTGCTTCACCTCTCGCCTCGTTCAGGGTTTCTCCTACATATAGCCGTACAGGCGTTTCTTTCTTTCACCCGTTCTATATGCGTATAAGAAGCGCATCTATACACACAGGAAGCTTGTTTCGGAAATAGGTATTTAACAGCTAACGACGTTTCTTTTGAAATGAAGAGTACGCGTTTTATTGTGCGGTTAAGGAATCTGTTAACGATATGGCGTCGGGTTGTCTCTATACGCACAGACTAATGACATTCTGATAGAGTTATACGTTGCAGGAAATTATTTAGGTGTTGAGGGCGCGTCCATCTTTCATTATCCCGTAATGTATGTACCCGTTAATAAGTTGTTAGGATGAAAGTGTGTGCTGTTACCAACAAAAACTAACCAAACATTAACAACGAGTTAGCGATCTAATGTCGATTGTGTCATTAAAATATCTTCAAGCCAATGTTGGATATAGTGCGCAAAAGTAGATGTATTACTAATTTCAATACATCTTCTAGTTTGAGATGTAGCAATCTATTTTTAATCCCAATTTATTACGTTTTTTTGTGAAAAGCTGTTAGCTACGTTTTTAAATGTAAAAAATCTTTTAAATCACCTCGTACACACAACAGCCGTCATTTTAATTACAAGAGCTTTTCAAAGACGAACAACGAAAGATGAATAATGTTCAACGAATATGTTTGAACTTTGACCCTACTCTCTTTCTTCCCCAATTACGCCGAATTTTAACTCGAAAGTAATTAACAACGTAACTAATGGAAAAGCACTTATTCTCAGTTCCGCCGAGGAGAGAATACACATTCTACATCCTGACCGTCTTAGTATCTCCTTCTTCACCAGCTGAACAAATTCCTTAAGACATTCGTCACAAGCGCGTTTCATCTGTCCCGTTCTCCCTTTCCTGTTCACACCCTCTAACCCACACCACTGAGAGATGATATCACGCGCGTATAACAACTGCAGCTGGAAAAGCATTATAATTCGTGAAAGATTATCGAAGAAAGCGAAACTGTAAACATCTTGTTTACGACGGAATTTGTTTTACTCAGTGGCAGAGAGCTGTGTTTGTTTTGCAATAAATCATGCTTAAATGTCGAAGCTGTTTTCTTAGAACACCTCCGAGGATCCATGTCATTAGCACCCATAACAAGTAGAGGGAAAGGTAAAGCGCATGAAAAGTTTAGGTACCTGGGATCGTAAATTACATTTAAATTTAATCTTTCAATCCTATGAAAGGTATTAGGTGTTGTATACTTAGGTATCAATTCCAGTAAATCCAATTTAATTTGTAAAGAAGTTTAAAGCGAAATTTACGGAAGTATGAAACGTATTTATTGGTTAGTAGTAGAGTGGCGCACCTTTGCAACACAGAGCGGTATCTATCAAACCAAATAAAGGAACTGATAATCCCTGATAGCCTGATAATTTTTGCGTTGATTTTACTTTAAAAATGACTTAAAATGAAGAGATTGCAACACTGGATATATCCAAATTTTGAGGTAAAAAAGTTACATATGTTAATTGCCTAATTTTGATCTGATCTACTCATTTTTAAAGGTCATTGTGAAGAAAACGGAATAAAAACGTGTCTAAACTGCGGTAGAGGTTGTGGCGTGTGACCAACAGCGGACAAATCCACATTTTGTAGCAAAACCGGTTAAATCCTGGTTCGAAGTTACATCACACAGCGGCACATCTGTTGGTGTTAGTTTCTAAAGTAAATATGTACAATAACTTGTTCAGAATTTATAAGTTTGAATCTATAATGGGAACTACTCAAAGACTTACAAGAAAGAGCAAGTCTATAATAGATCTGCGAATTTTACCGCCGAGAAACCAGATACCTACTAGAAAAGAAGAAAAATATTTAATCTAATAGAAAGAATTTTTCGAGCCAAACGGCAAGAGCAATATGATTTTCAATGGCACAGAAAGCTACTTCATTCAGCTACGCCCAACGAAACCGAAGAAGATGGGTACCGTAAACTGCAGTGGCAATGAGGTGTGTGGCTGCTTGACCGAAGATATGGCGGTTTGTGTCTGAATTCTGTTTATTTTCTTTAAATTTTGTTTATGTTTTGTTAGTGTTACCTTTAGACAAAATATTGGAGCAAACCCAGATATACATATAAATACAACATATTTTTTTGCAATATTTTCAAACTTAAACAAAAATTACAAAAAAAAATCTTTCAAAGAAAGCCTGCCCATATACCAACATTATCCTGCATTCAGTTTTTCGATACATTCAAAGGTCAAAGTTTTATAGATTGTTTCCTGAAAAATTACGCGAAATGGACATACCCCGTTTTACACACAAGCTCCTCAAGTATTTGTCTTACTATTTGTTGACTTGGTAGTGTCGTAGGTACTCTAGCTTCCTAATCTTGATGTTTTCTTTTCGAATTTGATTTAACCATGGTAAATGTGATAAGAGAAGCTGTGGAGTTGATTTAGAGACAGGCGTACTAACAAACGCATTCCCAACCAATACCTCCTGTAATTGATCCAAACTAATGGGAGATGCTAAAGAATATTGCTAAAGCCGAGTTTGTTTACAAAATGCAAGAAATTTTATATTCATTGTTAAAACAGAAATCTCTCGTGATATAACGTATAGGGAATGTTGGAGATAGTTGCTTACAAAATTTTGGAATAGAAATTTATGGGGAACGTTTTAAGCATTATGAAAATTTGAGTACTGTATAATAAAACCTGGGATAACTTGAACTCTCGATGGCTAGTTGGGTTGTGCAAAATAGTGGAACCTCCTGTAATAATGTAAATATGTTTTCTATAACCAAAAGAATATTTTACCGATTGATGTTCTATGAATATACTATTTTAATTATATAACTTAAATATGTTTGTTCCAGATTTTGTTGCACACAAGATTAATTAACAACGAATTTGATATAATAATAATGATAATAAATTCGTTTATTCCATAATACAATAAAGTGTAGAATGCGTACAATAAACGTGGAATGTAAGCAATGGTTAAACCTCAAGAGGAACCTCGTCAAGGAATTTTATTTAAAATTAAATGAAAGGTCAGTGAATTGAAAAAAAAATACCATTTGTGAGTTGCGTTATGTGATGAGATTTATTGTTTCTTTCTACAAGCTCTTTTATTTTGAGTTTATTTGCAAAACGAATACAAGGCTAGAGTAAACCGCAAGACATAGCGCCATCTTGCGAGAGTTGTCAAACTATTAATGAAAACAACCCTATTTTCTTATTTAATAATTTAATGTAATTTAAAATTGAGATTAAAGAAGATAAAATCCATTTATCAACTGAGACCTTCAACAATTTTTTTTCCTATAATTATAATTTGACTGAAATTGCTAATTTTAAACAGAGTTATTTTATTATTTTTCCCGAAGTGAACGAAAAGTATTTGACGTTAGAGTTTATTGTATTTAAGTATGCGTTTTCTTTTGGGTTTACAATAAAGAGCATTTGTTTTGTTACTTATAACCATTAGTTTTAATCGGTGTATGAGAGTAAAGAGAGTCGCCGAATCTTCCTCCCTGAGAGCCCATTCTAAGATTAAAAATAGACAGAGTGTCATGCTAAAGATTTGAAAGTTAATCGGAACAGGTATTTTATTTTATTTTATTTTAATTTTTCATCAACATTTTAATTTAATTATCGCAGTACGAATCAGAGAATGGGTAAAGTTGGTCTGTTGGATCTGCTATTTAGACACTACAAAGTATTAAGCCGGTCCATAAAAAGGGCTGACTGTTACTTCCCATGCGTGCAGCTTAACTCAGATTTGTAATTGTAGCTGTACATATATACTTTAATTCACATCGCATAATGAGAAGAAATGGGAGAAGAAATCAAGTTTCTCATGACCAAATCCTAGTTCTTATTTTGTAACTCCATTCCTGGAGTTAGAAAATAATTGACAGCTACTGCGCATGACTTGTACTCTAATATGTACATGTACAGAAGTTAATGATTTCGAAATGGTCAAACAACATAAAGCCCTCTCCAACTTTCCTCTTCCAAATCGAGTAGTAGTACATAGTAGTACTTTAGTAACATTGTGGAAAGAGTTTTATGACAACTCCCAGATTTAGCCTCTTATAACATATTGTAATACTGCGAAACAGCATATATTAAAAAATTGAGTACAATACAATTTCTCATGGAAGTTACCTATTACCTAATAAAGCTGCTGTACACTCATTTCACACATTCTTTTAGTATTTGGTTGATTATGGTGACCCACGCATTGTCGAAACACATGTATCGAATTAAGTTACCGGAATTTACCTGTATTGTACAAGTCCACAGTTGTTAAAATCACAGATTTTAGCGAGAATATACACTGAATTAAAGCAGGTGTTGGAACAAATTCGATCAAGAATGCAAAAAACTGCCTAGATTTGTTAAAAATCCTTCCTACTGATGTGAAGGTTTATTTCACAACGTGAGCTCCCTTTCAAATCAAACTGGGGATGTTGATAGATCTCTTCGCTTTTCATACCGTTTTATAAAACTCAGTATCTTCTATTCGAAACGACCTCATCTCTCATGCATTTTTCATTGTCACTAATCTTTAGCAATTCTGGAGAGGAAATTAAAGAATATTTCACGTGTAAAACGAAAATCCCCAGCTCCAAACAGGAAAAAATGCACACGGAACATTGCTTCTTCTTCCACCATTAACGCCAGAATAATGGGTTACTGCGTTAATCTAGCTTATAACGTTATGAAGGCGTTGAAATAATAACCAGGAAAAGCAGGAGAAAAAACAGGGAGATCATTATTCAGAGTGGTAGAATTTAGAAATACGGATAAAGGAAACTCGCCTGCGTAAAATCTTTTATTCCATTTTTTTCCGGGGCGTATCATTTGAAATTGATGTCGTTTTAAGGACAACAATAACAATAATAATATTATAAAACACGGAGTATACTGGCTCCGTAGATAGGAAAAGAATACGAAAAGCGTTGAATAAATGTATAATATAAGGCGGGAGGTGTTTTTGCTGTATTTTTCCCTTACAAATTCAGTGCCTACAGGCAAAGAAAAGGTATTCTGCAAATAATACCCTAGGGTGCATAAATATTTCTTTAGCGTTTGGTGAACATTGAGCTTAGGTCAGCGTTTTACTTAAACGCCCGGCATCGTCTCTTCCTTCTTTGTCTCTCTGTTTCATGTTCATATACACACACCCTCGCGTTTGTATTTTGTAATTCAAAGCAGGTTTGTCTCGGGGGAAAATCGATATTAAATTAACATAAAATCCATCTTCGCAGCTTTGACGTTCAATAATAAATATTTTCTTTTAATTGCATCCCGACGGTTCATCTGCATAAAATAATTTCCTCGACCTGATCACAGAAAATTGCCAATAAAAGTTCGAAATGGGTGGACTAATGGTGAATACGAATATACTTCATATATCATAAAGCCATTTAAAACTTAATTGTTGAAGGGTTAGGAATATTAATTAATTTTATAAAATAAAAATCATTAAAAAGTTTCCTGTTAAAGCTCACAGGTATTAAGTTTCAACTACATTTTCAGCTTGCGCAGTTCGTCCGCTTTTGTTGTTGTAACATTTTTAAAAGACTACCTACTCAATTTTGTTCAAAGCCCTAGTTACCTGAGGAATTTTTAAATAAAAAGGAGAGTTTGATCATTCAATAATTTCTTCTCAACTACATAGATTATAACGAATAAATGATATAACTTGTTTCATTCCATTTACCACAACTCTAATTTAAATACAAACTTGAGATATAAATTATATGAAAAACTAAATGTTAGAGACCAGATATTGTGTAGAAATTTCAGTTACCGTTAGCATAATAGTATATCTATACAATATAGTTCAGTAATACATCTAACAGTAAAAAAGTAAATATCAAGTGGTCGATACTTTTATTAAAAAAACTATAAAATCTGAAAGCAAGGAAGTAGCCTGACGATACGATACAGAGAACTGTTATATAAAAGGTATTTTATTATGTTTTATCAGTTTAGAATCTAAGCACGGCAGAACGAATAATGTTAAACGAGTTTCGAGAGAACGTTTGAACTTTGAGAATTACAAATATTTACTTTAAGACGCATAATATTCTCAACATTCCAGCATTCCTTTATCAGGAACAAAGTGGAACAAATTTCGAACCTAGAGGAAGAAGATGGATACCTATATACGTGTATTTACGATGTCTGCCACATCTTGATGCTATTGCGCTTCAGTATGTATTACAAGCTGTATTGAATAGTTGAAAAAGGTACTTAGATGACTAGGTACTATTAAATTGTTTCGTAAAAAGTTTATTTACCAATATAAAATATCTGTAATTCTAGTTGAATGGAAATGAAATATTTTTGATTATTACATATGTACAGGTTGTTTCCTAAGTAATCTAAAATATTATATGGGGCGCTTCGTCACTCAATTTTAAGACGAAAAGTTCATATAAACATGTGTGATAAGTCTTGTCGTTAATGAGATACAGGGTGTTGAATTGTTTGTAATAAATCAGCTGTGATTGTATTTGAAATTAATTTTTCCTGGTGACGCTACTGGTGTTTAGAAGTAATACGAAAAACATGCTTATTATAAGTGACGTTTGAAGTAACGTTGACAACTGTGTCAAACCTAAAAACCAACGCAAACAACTAACAATAAATTTTTGATAATACGATCTTCCTGTGTTAAGTTAACAACGATGCCTGTGTTTACTAATGCTGAAATGGCTAATATGCGCTTCTTGTATGGATTAGCTAATGGTAATGCCTTAGAGGCTAGACGTATGTATGCCCAGCGTTATCCTAATAATCGTTTACCATGTTCAGATACGTTTACTAAGCTACATATTCGTTTACAAGAAACCGGAACTTTTGCCAAATCAAAGAATATTATTGGACGACCCAGAACTGTGAGAACTCCACAATTGGAAAACCAGATTCTTCAAATAATTGATCAACATCCAGAAACGAGTACCAGAAAAATTGCTGATGAATTAAATGTTGGTAACAGAACTGTTTGGAATATTTTAAAAGATAACTTCTTGTATCCATATCACGTTCAACGTGTACAACATTTGCTACCTACTGACTATCCGCTTCGCATACAGTATTGCCAATGGATTTTAAATAAAATAGCAAACAATCCCAATTTCGCTGCCGATATTCTGTTTACGGATGAAGCCAACTTTTCAAGACATGGCATTATGAATTTTCATAATGACCACATATGGGCCAATGTAAATCCACATGCCATAATTGTAAAAAGATTTCAACAAACATTTTCGGTCAATGTTTGGCTTGGCATCATCGCAGATTATTTAATAGGATCATTTTTCCTTCCTGCACGGTTGACCGGTGGGATATACCTTCATTTTCTAGAAAATGAACTTCCAGTTCTTTTAGAAGATGCACCTCTTATTATTAGAAGGCGCATGTGGTTCATGCATGACGGAGCTCCTCCACATTTTTCATTGATTGTTCGCGAGTTTTTAACTAACGTTTTTCCAGACCATTGGATCAGACGAGGATCTCCACACCCGTGGCCCCCTAGATCACCGGGACACAATCCTCTGGATTTTTTTGTGTGGGGATATTTAAAATCGCTCATTTACACAACCCCGATATTAAACGTACAAGATCTTCAAAATCGTATCATACAAGGCTGTAATCTTATTCGTAACAAACCTGGTATCTTCGAACGTATTCGGCAATCAATTAGACATCGAGCAGATGCTTGCATTTTAGCTGCAGGTGGACATTTTGAACATATAATATTTTTTCTTTATGTTTAACACATGTTGTTGCTTCTAATAAAATAATAAAACACCAAGTATCTCATTAACGACAAGACATATCACACATGTTTATATGAACTTTTCGTCTTAAAATTGAGTGACGAAGCGCCCCATATAATATTTTAAATTACTTAGGAAACAGCCTGTATATAGATAGGTACATGTATGTATGTGTACTATTTGTAAATATTTATGCTATTTTGGAAATGATATTTCGATTTCTAGCATAATCTTCCCAATTTCTCGAAAAGTACTCCTTACACAGTCTAGAACTAACATAAGCCCGTAAATTAAATTTATTGTATTTCGATAGCGAACTATACGGCCGCATAGATATGTCTGTATTAGTTAGTTCAAGTACTTTTCACTTGTAAGCTAATAAGTTTTACTATAAACTAAACAGAGTATTTCAACCAACAATGGAAAGCAATCTTAATTTTCTCTACAAAAGATATTCAAGCACCTTCTAACTTTGGTCCCTTTTTGGCGGTGTAATATGAGATTTTTTTCTTCAAGATCTGTTTTTATAAAAAAAATAAAACATAATACCACATGTTCTTCTTTAATTTGTAACCCCGAAATTTGCCGGATAGTCCAGCAAAAATTCACGGAAGTCCGGTCGCTCGTATTCCCGAAGGCTAGGTCGTTAGTTCTTTTTCTTACTATAAATAGAGGGCGCCAGCTGTGGCTAACAGCAAGGAAGTCAAGAAAGGAGCTAGCAACAACTCAAACACAATTTTCAGTTGCAATAACATTTAGTATCATAAATGTAAAGGTAAAATACATGATCTATAAAATAGATATGCTATATATTAAATGAACGCGCCTAACCTAATATCTACACTTACAAGGAGAACCCGCCAAATGTTGAGCTCAGATTTGGTCCTGGTTTTGTTAGTTGATAGTAGGGATCCCTTGGAGTACTTTTGTACAATATTAGCCATAGATGGCCAGACTTAAATCTTTTAGAGCCCAAAATAAGTCGCGTAAATACAACAGTTTCTATAAAAACTAATAAAACGTACGATTCTCTGGTAGGTAAGCAATAGCGTAGCGATAGCGCTTGGCTTGTCATCGTCGTACCCGCGGCGGTCGAATCTTACAGCAATTTGTTTTTGCATTTTTTTTTCGAATTGAATATTACAATGATAATGATAATACCTACAAATAAAACTTTGATTGACACAGACTGTTGGTAATATTATTTAATAGCTACATAATATATGAAAGTAAATATCAGTAGTTAGTATCATGTAATTTATTTTGGTTGATTGCATTAGATACTAATCGCATAACTATTCATGTATTCGCTTAAAGTAAACAATAACAGATTTTACAAATATTTCTTTTAAAGTAAGTATGGTAAATTTCAAACATTTAATTGTATTTTTGTTAATTGCACTGATCATACGCTTTAAATTGATTAATTTCAATTTTCAACATTACTTACGTGTGGATATTTGTCTTAAAAGCAAGGGAAAAGACATTTTCTACAATGCGAACATACATAAACGATTGTACACTGCAATTACAGTTTTGTTTTAAACTATCTAATTCGAAACAAACTTGCTTTAGGTTAAGAAAAACACTTCGCTCACCTGTTAATCCTGATACAAACCATGCATATTTCAACATAGGTTGAAATATAGGGGCTGATGATGTAACACCGAATGTATTTTTTGCCATCTTCTCGTGAAGATATTTCTCCTTTTTTTGGAAAAGATAGGTGCAGTTCGGTAATCTTTTAATGAATTGTTTCATTGTCGATAGAAATAAAAGTCGCACGGCTGTACTAATGGAGTGCATTTTGGAGGAATAATATTTAAAGTTCCTACATGTTGGTTTCCCACTATCATTTGTAAAATCTTCGTCGTAAATCTGTGCCTTAGTTTGACCACCCCAGGAATCAACAATTAACATGAATTCATTTCCCTCAACGTAAGGCAATCGAATAGAATTTAGAAAGTTTGTATCAAATGAGGTTGTCAATTTTCCTGATTACGAACACATTAGGACAACATTACCGTACGATACTGTCAAGTCATCTACTTTTTTCTGTACAAGAGAGCCACACTTATTTCCTGATTTTTGAAAACAAAGGAAAATCTTAGCCTTCATTTTTCCTTCCAGTGTAAGACATTATTGTGCTGTGTAACTATGGGTTGTTTTTGTCAAAGAATGTTTCTGTACAATGATCGATTAAACGTTGACTGGTATTGATAACCAGTTTGGTCAGTATTTATCACGAAGCAAGATGGAAATTTGGGAATGATTAAAGCCATCATATTCCTAAAAGTCACTCCTGCCTGTAATGCTTCTTCCGTCGTTGTTCGCTCATGTTTTGAAACAAACTTCGTAATTTTTCTTTGCCAGATTCTATGATCTCGCTTGAGTTGTGGACCCAAGTATTGCCAGCTGCAAACCGAACAAGTCTGCCCTGAAATTGGTTTGCGGGTGCTAAAACTCACAGTTGGAGATTTCTTGTTGTGACCTGCTTGAATTCACTGCACCTATCTTTTCCAAAATCAACGAAAAATATCTACCGGAGAAGATATTTATATTTTTCTCAAATTCATTCGCTGTTACATCATTAGATATCTGCCCTTATATTTCAACCTATGTGTTGAAATATGCATTTTTTGCCTAAATCAAGTTTGTTTCGGATTAGATAGTTCAAACCAAATTGTGGTTTACAATCGTTTATTCAATGTTTGCATTGTAGAAAATGCCAGTTTATAGTAGGGATACTATCAACTAACAAAACCAGGACCAAATCTGAGCTCAACATTTGGCGGGTTCTCCTTATTGTTAGATCAGATGCATACTCAACTAGCAACTTTTCGTTCTGGTCGTTGGTACAAAGGTATAGTGAATTAGTGACAATTTACAGCGGCAAATTTTGACAATTTTAATAGCTTGCAGCTACGACGTTCGAAAGCCACAATTGAGTTTAGATTTTTGTTAGCAACACTAACTTTAAACGCATATACAAAGATGCAACGTTGTACTGTTTGTCTATACGAGTAGTTGAGTGTACAGCTAGTAGCAAGAAATCTTTCCTAACATTCAAACAATCCCGTCTGCCTTACCTAAGCACAGCTTAGCGTCTCTCTTTTTCTATATTTACGACCTTTTTTTATTAATAATAGTATCACAAATGAAATATCCTAGTTTACATAATAATTGGAGTGAAATCTGAAACTTGTGAGTGCAATTCCAACGATAAACCCAATGTTTCTCAGGATTTTCAGTAGCTTTACTGAGTTCACGACAACACTTGGAGGGTCTGCATGAACAACCATTCCGATAATGCTGTATGTATATTTCTACTAGAAATGTTACAATATTGCAGATCCATCATGATGGATAATGTTCCAGTATCTCTAGCTACAAGTTACCAATCAACCAATGATTGAATGGCGAACTTCAAATTTGCTGCGCTATTATACTTCTTATGCGACTAAAAAGAGCATCTGCCAATATGCAGCTCATCGAATGCTGACAGAATGATGAAAATTGATAGCATAGCAGTATTCCAGTTTCACATTCCTTGCTAGAAAAACAAATAAACTTTCTGGAAACTCTCTTACTAAGAAAGATACAACGAGTATACCCACTTCCTATGACGTTGCAGATGTTGAAGGTCAACTGGTCGTACTTGTCGCAAAAAATATCAAAATTAAATTTAGATTACGACTAGCAGAAAGCTGCCATCTACCTGTCAGATCATCCCTTCATCATATATTCGTAAATCACGAAAATAGTACCGAAAATTAGCATTTAAATGTATGTTGGGAACAGTTGCAATGATTACAGCTTTTCTTGACAAAACACCCATTACAAAAAAA
>SMLS01059919.1:0-23638 GCA_004785975.1 Popillia japonica
CCCCCATGATTATTTGCAAAGGCCAGAAGTCTTCATCCTATTTAGTAGTAGGTACATAATATTTTAGTTGTGGTGGGAGTTAGTTGGCTTCCTCAACTGTATTGTTTGTTTGACTACTGTTGGAGGTCCTAATATGTAATTTGCGCCACTTATAATGCTATAGTGTTATCCATTTTCCTTCCAACATCTAGTGGGAGTTAAGTGATTCAAAATATCAAATTTCCACCACCATGTACATATATTAATTTCAAAGTTTTTGTTGCTGGCTGCATTCATTTCTGAAAGTGGGAATGTCCAAATATGAGTGTTGTCCCCATATGCATTATATTCTGTGCTCAAGGATCGTTGACCAGAAATACTGCAGATAGAGCTTGTTGGTTAGAAAACCATTTATTCGCCACCCTGAGAAGACCCTAAAAGCACTTATCTTTGAATTGAAGGAAACTAACTAATAACCATCAATTTGCGAGTTTATCCTTTACTTCTGGAAGCATTCCCGTGTCTTGAAAACTTGGAGAATTTGAGAGAAATACATTTAAGAACCCTTTGATCTAGTTCGTAGAAAACTAACTCAATATGACAAATCCAACTGCAGAACAGAAGCGGAAGGATTCGGGAAAAAGTCTTACAGCCCTCACATTGCTTTTAAGACAGGAAGAAGGTAAAAGATTGCGCCAGGCATGAAAAATGGAAAAATTGATTGATGTCAAAAATTAAATTGATGCTCACGGAGAAGAAATATCAAACATGATGCAAGATAGCTGAATGTTTTGCGCAACTTAGGAAAAGATTGCCCCACTTTTTCAAATCCCAACCCTCATAGATTAATTGTTCGTATTTTATTATCCAGATAGTTTTTCCACTTGTTAGGTCAATGATAACACTTGCAAT
Organism: Popillia japonica; assembly: GCA_004785975.1. NCBI lineage: Eukaryota > Metazoa > Arthropoda > Insecta > Coleoptera > Scarabaeidae > Popillia > Popillia japonica. The sequence continues at coordinate 892 of SMLS01059919.1, forward strand.
TCTAACAAAAGTCAAATTTATTCCAAAACCTTTACAAAATTTATAATCTGGTTTTCGTAACAACTTCTTCAGTGGAATAAAATTGACATTTATTTAGTGTCAAATTATAAATAAATAACTAGCCATGCCTATCAACAAAATTATCTATAGACAAAGAAATTCAGTGATATATAGGATTATGTTTACAATATATTGGACAATTTAAGATATTTTGAAATGTAAATTTATAATCATAACACTAATGTTCCTTATATCAATGTATTTTTTGTCAAGCTCTAACAATTCTGTTCGAGGACTAGGGAAAAACATGGCAAAAAAACCTAGTCAAGAGCTTAATTTTATAAAATTCAGGCGTGATTAGGTGATTAAATTATTATAAATAATACTTAAATTTTCTATATCTGTTCTAAAATTGACCGCGTTATTTTCTTTTTTAATGTATATCATTTCATATATTAATCTTTTTTTATAACTATTTTCTTTTTTTAAAATCTTAACATTTTCAAAATCAAAGTTATGTCGTAATTCTTTAGAATGCTTAGACAAAGCAGTTTCCGCGGTTGTTATGCGTTACAGTGTATTGATGATTATACAGTCGTTTTTTAGATACTGTCTAGTTTGCCCTTCGTAACATTTATTACAGTCTTTGCATTCTAATTTATATACGACATTATTTTGATTATCTTTTTTAATCTTAGTTTTTAAATTTGTAAATAACTGTCTGTTATTGTATGGTGTAAATGTAATGTTTATATCTGATTTTTTAAATTCGTATTTAATTTTGTCACTTAAGTCGTTAATGTATGGAATTGTGTGATATATTTTACTATTTTGTTTATTGCCTGTGTTGTATATTTTATGTATTCCTTTTTTTATTAATTTCTCATCAAATTCTTTTGGATAACTATTTTTGTCCAAAATTGATCTACTTTGCTTAAATTCTCTTTTCTAAAATCAGGATGTGCTAATTTAATAGCTTGGTCAACTAAACTATTAATTACGCTTTTTTTAAAATTTACGGAAGTGTTTGAATAGTAGTTTAGGTGTCTGTTGCCACTAGTGTCTTTTATGTACCAATTCGTTTTTATGTTCGTGTTATTATGTATGATTTTAACATTTAAAAAATGTATAGAATTTTGATTTTCTTTTTCAAACGTAAATTTTAATCTATCATGATAGGAATTAAATGTGTGTATAACATGTTCAATTTTACCTAACGGTATGCAACATATGCAATCATCTACATACCGTTTGTAAAATTCAACATGACAATTTAGTTTATTTAAAGAATCTTGCTCAAGATCCTCCATTACTAAATTTGCTATCACTGCAGATAATGGAGAACCCATTGCAGTTCCAAAAATTGGTTTGTATATTGTGTCTTTGTATTGAAAATAGGTAGAATTTAAGCAAAGTTTTGCAGCCAACATGAATTCATTTTTCGGTAAATTTGTATGATTTTTTATTAAATCCCGTTTTTTATCGATACTAGATAAAGCTAAATCTAAAGGTACATTAGCGAACAATGATATCACATCTAAACTTACTAATTCGTAATTATGTGGTACCATTTTTTTATTTATGTATTTAACAAATTCCCACGAATTTTTTATACTATTCTCTGAATTTCCTACAATATTACTAAGAATTTTGGATAAGAATTTTGATAAATTGTATGTAGGTGACTGCATACAATTTACAATGGGCCTTAAAGGAATATTAGGTTTATGAACTTTAGGTATAACCGACTCGTCTATATAATTATTATTTAACCAACTACTAATTAGTTGATTATTTTCACTTTGAATTTTGTTTGCGGGATCTTTTTGTAAAATAGCATATGTGTTGTTGTCATTTAATAAGATAAGTTAAAAGGCCATAAAAATACATATATTGTTCGTATTGGAAGTCTAGAAATTTAATCATAATTCTTCAGTATTAGCAGAAAAATTTCTGAAAAATATTGAATCTTTCAAACAACGTTGCAAATTTATTTAAAAAAATTATACTCCTATATAATTTCTTCCTCCACATAACCCAAATAATACTTTTGCTTGTTTTCCATCGTTAGCATGATTTGCACATTATTCCTCTATACTAAAATATGCTGAATCACGCCAGATATCTTCGCCATATGAACCGTCTTGTTCTTCCGGATATATCCTACATTTTCACGTACGGTACCTATGTGCATTTTAATTATCGCCAAACCATAAAACGAAAGCATGAGAATTCTGTTTAAGTAGGTAATACTCGATTCATGATTATACGATCTTGTGTAATACGTAAACAAAAATAAAGACGTCAAGATGTTGTACTAAATGCGCAGCACTATAGCTACGCTATTCGGAAATCCCACATTAAAAATATCTAAATAAGGCACCTACCTCTTGTATGTATACGTCTTGACATATTCATAATGGTATCGGTGTATACTATTATCGTACAATATAAAGTTTTCGTACGTCTAAAACGACATCTGATTGAATTTGAACTCACTATCCTTATATAATATTAGAAACTTCGCCTAAATAATAGCAATATTAATAAGGACATTTGTTATAAATCATATAGAATCTGGAACTCTATATGGCCCGGGGTCGGAGCGTAGACACTAAAGAATTTCTTCGTGTGGAAATGCAATTGATACCCGGCTTAATTAAGTTTTTGTGCTACACAAATCGGCTAAAATTTCTATTTAAATTACATATTGTTAGGCGGCAATTACAGGTTCACTTAATAATGTAATTAATTGGAATCTTGAGCGATGACTGGATAGGTGTAATTAGTTGATTTAAAACGTTATGAAATGGTAATTATGTTTTATAATAGGGTTGATTCTTTGCTCAATTAAAAAGAAAATGAAAATGCCCGCGAATAATGCCCGCGGTAACGGTGCTTGCTATACCATATAAGTACGTAGGTACTTGAGTTTTGTATGTCGATTTTTTTCTATTGCGACGCGACTGTTTTGAAAGTTTCCCCGATACATGCCAAATAGGTGAGATCTAAAAATTGATTCAATAAACTGAACTCCTTTGGATTTAAATGTGGCGACGATTCAATTTTGATTGATAAATTAGAATAGCATTTTGGAACTTACTTAGGTTTATACACCACAAAAATAATCAACACAAAGATTCTGGAAGAGGGGCACATTGGGACAGTTTTCTTTAAAATTCGGTATCTACGTTATTTGCCAAAATTTAAATTCGGTTTTAACCAGATTATAATACATATTTGACTCTTTTGATCGTTAGTCAATTGTCAAAAACCTAGCGTATCTTTAAGATTAGTAATTTTATTAACTTAAAAAAAAAGCGTTGCATTTGTCTCATTGTGCTCCGACTCGGGGCAGTTTGGGACACGGCTGCGGTGCTTTGGGACATAAATAAAAATAAAAATAAAGAAAACTAAATGATTTATTTCAAATGTGAAACACCTTTAAAGTAAGAAACAAAAACAGGCGTTCGTCAATAAAAATTAAAAAATTTATTTACTGAACATTAAACATATTAAGGTTAATATTAAATCTAAGATTAGATTGGATTCTTGAGGTTCCTGCAACGTTCATTGGTTTAGGCAATTTTATCAACATATCTTTTTTGCCTACCAGAGCGATGTCCAGTACGTTTGCTAAAACAAATCCATTATTTCGCGTTTTTCTAAAGAAACGAATTTCTTATTCATTTGTAACGGTATCGTGGGAAATAAGTTGGTCAACATAATGTTTAATAGTTTTCTTTGTTGGGAACTTTACCAACACGTAATCCCCTGGTTGAAGGGTGGCATCTGATTTAAGGTATGGTCAGTTTCGCTCAAACATATATCAGAATCTGAGGTTTGAGCTTTGTCAGCTATTTTTGAGTCATCCGATTCTTCAGATGAGGATAACCAATTAGTTTGCTTGCCTCTAGCTTTTGCTTTCTTCTTCAATATTCCATTGTCTTTCCGTTTGAAAGTTTTTTTTTTGTTTTTTAATATCGGATTTCAAGGCTGGAGCTTCAACATGCTGGTTCAGATCCCTTTTGACGTGTTTTTTAATAAATGCACTTGAAAAACTCGCGATCCACATTCGGACTCCCATTATTAAACACTACTAAATCCGTATGCGCTGTCAAAGATATGGCTCCCTAGACCATTACAGAATTTCCACCAAATAATGTGGTATTCAGAATGTTGCACTGAGCATATTGTTCATTTGGTCGTTTGTACACACGAACACGTCTATCACAGTTATAAAGACAAAATCTGGATTCGTCTTTAAAGAGAACTTGTCACCAGTTAACCTGCAACGATTTCATTATCGTTTACTACATGGTGCGTTAATTTCTTGGAGCAGTCTATAATAAAAAAGAAATATAAGATCAGAAAGAAAAGGTGACGGTAACTCGATGTGTCAACCACGCTAGAGACAAACCCTTTTGATCAGAAGATCCCAAAGAAAATATACGAAAGTTATAAGGTGTGATTGTGATAATAAAATAAAATTTATTGCTGAAATGTTCTAATTCGACGTTTTGCTATTAGTGCAAGTGGGTTCCTTATGAGGCAAAAGTAGGTAGGAGATGATATTGAATACTGCAGGATGTTAGTGTAGTTTATACGTTAAATAACTTTTACCCTTTTTTGCTCTTGAAGGAATTAATAAGTTTGACATTGCTGTGCATTTAATTTTACTACAAAATTTCCAGTTCTATCTTGCTCTTGCTTGTTTGCTTGCCTTTGCAAGTTTTTCTTCTATATATTCTAGAGCAACCTGAAGGCCTTATTAAACCAACTATTTTGCAATTACGCTTTTGTTAGTGTCGTTGGCTTAACCAACAAATTGGGGTGGGTTACATCGTAATAATGTTGGCATTTATACAATACCCAAAAGGTATTGTGGCTCTGATCTTAAGTATTTTTGGTTGCCAACTAATAACGTTGCAGAATTAAACTGATCGTGAAATACTTTGCAAACACAAGAAACTACCATTAAGATTGATATTGTTTGCTTGTCAAAATTTCATCACAAATAATATTTGTCTGGAATGACAATAAATGCTGACGGTATCTGAGCCAATAACAAGAACAGTGTAGCCTTAAGTTGTTATCATTATTTCTAATATATCGCAAAAACGACTATGGCTACCAAGATTATTGCTACATGCCAGGTTGAAACGTTTAGGTCCAATTCACCAAAACTTCCTAGTGGCCCATGCCATAGGTTTGGTAATTTTGCCCTCATATTTCATTACTGAAATATGCCAACAATTCAAGACACTGGTTTGACACGCACGAATAAATTTTCTTTTTTAATGGTTTTTGCTTTTATTATAACTACAACAATATTGAGAAGATGACGAGTTAACAGAATTCTTATTACGAATGGTTATTTCACCTCCTACAATATATGATGTGCTTTGCAAAAAAGAGAAAGGACTAGTTGTTCTATACTAGCCAACATTACAATCAAACATTTCAATTTCCATTATTTTCACTCGAAACCATCAGTGATAAGTTTTTAGAAAATTGACATTAAAAAAGAACCGTTTAATAATGGTGTGCAAGCCGACAATATCCCACAGCGTACCGAACACCGACCGTGGCAAGGTTCTGACATTAATTTCCGCAATTCGCGTATTTTCTGCCATGTAATTCGATTTAATTTGAAACGTCAGTAGTGCAATAACTGCAAAAAATTGCAAATGCTCGTCTATACGGGATGAAAAAATTAATTGAAATCTCTCCTCTTCATAAAAGTGCACCAAGCGCGCTTGCAATTATATTACCGTCGTTCTCATTACTTTATTTACACAGATGCTGTTGCCTATACAAAGTCTGCGGAAAACTCGTTCACGTGGACGAATGATGCCATGTTCAACACGCGTAAAAAATAAATTTATTCTCGTTGATGGTGTTAAAGGAATAATTTCATAATTGCTGCAGGATAGCCGCAAAAAGTGTGTTTTGCAGCACGGAAATTTTATATCCTTTATACGAAATTAGTAATTCTATTAGATCTCAAAGTCTATGTTTTATATTAGACGAAAATTTATAGTGACATTATTGGGTGCGCCAATATAATTAAAGATAACCGAAAAATGTCGTTAGATAGATTAGAGGAAATTTCACATAAAAGGAATTTCATCATACTGTTTTAAACCAATTGCCCGATACTGAAATTCACTTCTCCACTTGTTCTAACTAGTTATATTATCAATTTCCAAGAGTCGTAAATATAAAACTGACGATTCTCAACTTAATTAATCATTAAAACTTTAATAAATGTTAGATACTTTTCAATTAATGTTGTAAAGCCTTCTGGTATTACTTAAACTCTATATGGCAGCTGCTGTCTTATTACCTTCAAACTATTAAAGAAACATGACAGGGATATTAAGTTAAGGTGTAGATAATGGTCGAGAATGCAATATCAATTAAAACTCGTTGATAAAACATCTTATCAGGTTCTAATAGAGAGAGGAAAAATTAAGAATGTCACAGTGCCATTTCAGATAAGAATAGATCGAGATGTCTTGTCTCGTTCCGAACTATTTTTATATGCATAGGTGCACCTATAATATAATGTCTTCTTTAGAACGGTCTGCTGTCCAATGATGTTAAAGTGTAAACACAGAGTATGGATGAGACAACAAAAGCGGACGATAAGGTGTAGAGTCGTCATTAAAAAATGTTTAACTTCAGCTCGCTCGATGGAGCTACATATAATTAATGCTGGCCTTTCGCGTTCCTTTTTTTATTTGTATTCACATACTTACCTTTTATATCTTCCTCTGATATAAAACAAAACGTAACGTAATAAAGAATTTTATTGCAAGGCGCTAACGATCTTTGACAAACACTGTACATGGACAACAGAGCTAACTAATGTGTGTGGGTATTTATTGTTTATACGATTTTATTTATTTTATGCTTCGAAAATGAAGTTTTTACCATTTTATTTTTGTTCGTGATTTGGGGGATACCAATTTTGTGCCAAACTCCTCAATTGCGATTGAACCATCTTGCTCAATTCTGTGTGTTCAACGTAATCTCGTCCAGACTAGGTTAGTGGACGAGAATCTTAAAAACTGCAAAAGCAGGAAAATCAAATTATTTAACGGACCAAGAAGAGGACTTTAAGGATGTACTTTTGCGGACACTGCAATTTTTTCTGTAGAATTAGCCTTTAGTGTCTGAAATTATCGTTGAATAGAAATTATCAAGAAAAGATAGGGAGCATTTTGGGGACGACCAAAGGATAATATGAATGAAGTACAATCTGATATGTAGGGGGTATTTAATTGAGGTATCTGAATCCTACAATCGACGATGGACTTACCCTCAAATAAACTTTGAGGAATTTAGAAGGATAAGTAGACTCTATAGACTGTGGCAATATTCCTATAGCCAGGCGATCTTACACCCAATGGATGGTGGCCCAGTATCTTGGGATTTAAGACTACAGTGTGCAGCGGTTTTATTATCTGCTAAGACTGGATATATGGGCCTAACTAAGTCCAAGTCGATAGAAACTGTGTTGAAAGAATTTATGCTAGAGTTGGGTTTCCAAATGAGTTTTATTTAATAATAATAGGAATTTATTTCAAACAGAAAAATGTATTAAACATAAAAAAAGTTTGAAAACGTCAATTAGGTACACAAAAAAAATTGTCTTATCTATATAGTTTGTATACTAACTTAATGAAGTAGACATACATGTTTGTAAGAAAAAAAAATGACTTAGATATTATGTATAATATTCATTTACAGAATAGGGTTCAAGCTCGATGAGGAACTTGAAAACCCTACTTTTAAAGGTCTTACTAGAGAAACATTTCTTAATATCTAAAGGTAAGCTATTAAATAACCTCATGCAGGAATACAAAGCTCCTGATTCTAACTTTGTAAGTCTGTGTATTGGGTAACTAAATTGTTTTACTCTTGTGTCCATGTTACTAACATTAACATTAAAGTGTGTCTGAAAATAGTGTTTATTATTATATAGAAATACTAAACAGCGATATATGTATATACAGCCCGTAAAAGGTTAATAAACCATTTACTTTAAAAATAGCACGACATGTTTCACTGGTCCTCATTTTGAACATAATGCGTATCACTTTTTTTTGTGAAATAAAAGTTTGATGAGAGTCTACTGAATTACCCCACAATATTATTGCGTACTGCATGACAGAATAAAAGTTTGCATAATAAACTGTTTTTACCACATTGGTGTCAACTTTTTCAACCAGAATTCTTATTCCGTAACACACACTCCTTAGTTTTTTGTTTACATATTGAACATGATCTTTGAAAGTCAGTGTTTCATCCAAGCTAGAACCTAGAAACATTACTTGATCTACTACACTCCCGTCACTTGTACCAAATCTAATCACTGTTGGATTGCGATAATATCTTTTCGACTTAAATAGCACGGACTTGGTTTTAGTAGTGTTTAAAATAAATTCGTTCGATTTAAGCCAATTCTGCGCTATGTCCATACACCGATGCATTGGAGATAATTTCAGTTAGTGTATCATCTGCGTAGCTAAACACATTGCACTCCAAACTGTCGAATTTATCCGGCAGATCATTCACAAAAATGAGAAACAGAAGAGGCCCCAAAACGCTTCCCTGGGGAACGCCCACGTTTACATTTTTTACCGGGGAGCTATCCATATCTTTATTTCTACTAACTACGACACGTTGTTTTCGGTTACCCAGATACGAATCTATTCACCTAATAGCATTTCCTCTCCAGTTTAGTAAATAGTAAGTTAGTAAATAGTAAGTTATCGAAGGCTTTCGTGAGATCTAAAAAGATACCACATACAAGGTTACCAGAATTTGTGCAAGATCTCAGTCGTAAATTCAAATAATGCTGTTTCTGTAATAACAACATTGATAAAATAAAACTTTGGTAATATCTAACTTATCATTCATCCTTTCGAACGGAACACCATAATTTATGGCCGAGTTGGTGTTCAATATATTTCAACGGAAGATATACCAGCAGATATGATGACAAAAGGACTGACAATATTCGCTGAGAACATAAGTTGCTATTTTAAGATATGCCATTTTTATGACAGTAGTGTGTGGCTACAACCAAGCCGAAAGGAGTAAATCTTTATGGAGGCGTAATAGGTGTTTTGATCGAACTATCTTTCTAGGTGGGCCTGCCGATGAAGGACAAAGAAGAGCAAAAAGAAAAAGAATAAGTACAGTCCATCTATGTAGTAGCCTCTGCAAATCGTTCATTCATTGATGGATCAAAGCTTCATAGCATCACTGGTGTGAAAAGTCTAAACAGCATCTCTTTGGTAGCACTGCATCCTCAATGACCATTTTAGGTTTTTCTGACGTATCATACAACTGCAAAAAGTTAGTAATTTAATTTGGAATTGGTCTAGTTCGAAATAATGTCCTATTTAAAAATGTCCTTAAAATGCTAAAATGTTGGCAAAATATGTCCAAATATCTCCCTCGAAAAGGTGACTACCATAGATATTATGACAATTTCTGGATTTCTTTGCAAATTGAATGATGCTGTATGTGCTGCTTGGTAGTAATCACTTTTGGTCATCACCAGTAAAGTCTTTAAATTCTAGTTGTGAATATTGAGTTTTTATAGTGTTTTCTTCAGATAAGAATTCACAATTTTTCTTAGTCTGGATAATCTTTATGCCTTCAATCAACACATTAAATAATTTTGCAAACTCAAGTTTTTGGGTAAAACTCATTTCTCCAAAGCATTTCTAAGATGCAAACCGTTTAAACCCCTGCCCAAACATTACCACTGATGTTCTAGGAGCATTGTGAATGCTTTCTAAGGCAAAGATGACTTCTTTATATCATCTCCACTAACTACTTAAGAACTGTATTAAAAACTTTATGGCTAAAGATAACGGACAAGTTTTAATTTTGCTCTTTTACTGACACAACCAACAAGAACATCTATAAAAGCAGCAAATACTACAGAACATGTTCATTGACCTCCTCGCTTCATCCATATTCATTCAAGTTTATTATAGGATGAAATTTAAGAAAAACTCCAAGCACTCATAGTATTATAATATTATGACGTACGAGATTCATCCTCATGAGTAACTTTATAGAAGATGTATCTTCGTTACCACACTGGCGCAATATAAAATTTAACTGTACACTTTACAACGTTCAATACGGCGCAAGAGTGTCGGCCCCGTCTCTCTTGTTAATTCGAAAGAAAAATACTTATCAAAAGAAACGTTTTAACTGAATTACGTGAATGACAGGCATAAATAATTGTGATTTTTCAATGAGGTGACTTGCTAAATTTCGAACTCTTCATTTTAGGGCTTTCTACTCACGCACACATCTACAAACCGTCATTGTGTTGTGCTGGCATCACTGTAAGAGTATTAATTAATTAAACTGATGATCTATATATATGTATACGCCGACCAAGATAAACTAAGCGCACGGAATATAACAATAACGACAAGAAAAGCAATTGAAGTTGTCTTCTCTTTCTGCCCATCAGTTGTTCTTTCTATTGTACCTAGTCTTTTTTTACGACCTCTCATCTTCTCTGCCGGTAGTGCTAGTGGTAAAACGATCCATCTTCAACGGTGAGTTATAGAGTTATGTCTTTGAAAGAGGAGAACTGTTGTCTTTTATGTAAGTGTTAAAATGTTTTCCTATCCGCCTGTTGTTTGAGCTGAGTTGGTAGGCATTCTTCAGATTGTGTAACGGACCAAACTGCACTGTCCCATCTCTAAGGTTCTTATCGTGATTTTTGTATGTTTGTGGAATGTTTTTATTGGATTATAATTCTGTGAGATTACAGAAGTAGATAGTATTCAAATGCGTTGGGAAATGTTTGTTAGACGATGTGTTTGTCAATGTAAATACGCTACCAGATAAGTGATTGGGGTTTTAACACCATTAAGTTTAAGTGATGTCTCACTTGCCAATTCGAATAGATTTACTGATTTGATATGAAGATTGTTATTACTGTTTCTACTAATTTGCACGTCCTTACATGTATAGATAAATAAACACGATACAATCTCTTGTAACTGCATTAAGAAAAGTAAGGAGTTGCAGCTGAATTAATTTGTGGTGCGCCAAAGAGCGTCTTTTATCTTTTACTATTGCATCTATCATAATTTTTTGTTTCTTTTTTGTGTCATAGCAGACAAAAATATTGGCACTATAATTTGTTTTGCGTTCACTAATAAAACCATTACCATAGTGAACAGCCGCAAACCGTCTCCCTCCGCATATTTTTTGAAAATCTAGGTTTGTTGTTCTATATTGGTTCTTATTTTATCAAATATGGACACGCTAACACTGTCAGCGTTGGTCAATTCGTCATGACATTATATTGAAGTCGATAAGCCAACAGTTTTGATCTAACATTTTGAAATTTGAAAGTGAATGGATAACGCTTTGGGTTGGTACAGGCCACCTTACTAATCTTGAATTGATCTATAAAATCAGAATCCATAGAACAAAATAAGAACAGGCTGAAATAATTGGGTCTACGATGTTGGGCAATTTGAACTTTTTCTGACTAGGTTGTGAGAGGTGGTTAGATCAAACGTGTGAGCAATATAACAAAAATCTAGCGTCATCTAGAATTCTCCTCAAAACTTTTGTATTAAAGGAAATCGTCTGAATAACTTTTTAAAACTGCTGACATCATACTGAGCCTACACTGATAAGCTAGAATTTAAATTTTTTGAAGGTGGAGGGAAGGTTACTGGAAGAAGCTGAGTTAAAAAAATCTTGTTTTCCTTTTCGAAATTTTAGTGATTTTGAGTTGGTTTTCAACACCAGACTTGCTGCGAGCTGCTGATTTAGGATTACGCCACCTATTTATCTTACCTATTCCAACACAAATTTAGTAGTGTGTGGTTAGCTTTCAACACTAATTTGCTGGTACATCGTGGTTTTCAAATGTAGATTTGACAAGATCGAGAACACATTACACTAAATCTAGGTTTGATAATCGCTAGATTGCAACAAAGCCTATCATCTGTAAAACGATGCTTCATGGGGTAGGTATGTAGGTTGGTTGGAACCTGGCTTGGAAAATCGTCATAAAATTCGACTTTAAAATCAAGCTTCTTACATCTTACCAGGCCTGATAGAAAAAGCAGCTTAATGGCTAAAGTTGAGTTATGTAGACTAGCTTCGTCTCAAAACAGATCCACTTCTCAAATCCTAAATTTCGAAATCAAAGTGGGGTTTGAAGACTACTACAGCCCACCAAACTCGGTTTTGAAATTGGTCACATCCCCTAAGGTGATCTTTAACTGGTTTTCCAGGTAAGCTAAAGACTAGTAAGGAGTCCTAAAGTTGCTTCTAGCCCGAGACCAAAGAGACCAAGAGACATTATCTGTTATGACATATTTTCAATGTTATCACAACTGATTAGAGTGCTCCCCGCTCAGTAGAATTTTTTAATCTCGGGAGGTGGTAGGTGATGGTTCGATCCAGTTTCAAATGCCACTACATTCTGCCAAAGCTGGTTGTGGAAACTTGAAGCCTGGGCTGGTTTTACATAACAGGTGAGTGAGGTTTTGTAAGCTAGCTGAGGATTCCCAAATGCGCGTCATTCTGGCGTTACAGCGATAAACCATTCTAAATTTGAATTCATAAATTGCCAACATGGACTTACTTGCTAGCTAGGTAACAAAATAACTCTTATGAGATTCTTTTACCAGAGAGAAAATTTGTAATAGGTGGTCCAGAACATTGGACAATATGCAACGAACTTAGCACAATTAGAAACTCTAGTAGTGGTTGCTGTCTAAAGTAAAACCTCTGGAGCAATGTGTTTCGGAGTTTTTAAAAAGAAAGAGTGGTCACGGACTTAATGTCTGTGGAAAATCTTCATAAGTAAGAAGAAATTGTAGTTTGTTAGGGACATACTGGTAATACATGCGTGCGTTTATGCATGCCTGCTGCTAGAAAGACAAAAATAAACAGCGTTGATGTTTTATTTAAAGAAATGCACGTTTCGTGGGCATTTCCAATTAAAGCTATCAATAGCTGTTATTTTCTGAATTTAAATCAAATCAACCAGTCACAACACCTAACGTAAATTGCACATCCTATAATTGAATACCATCCAGCGATCAATATAATTGTCCACAAATACCAAAAGGAAAGATTATAAATTTAAAATCCTTCATACATAATAAACAGTCCAGATATGTACATAAGTAACATATGTACGTATCTACTTCGCGGAATTATGTATGTATGTATACTACACAACGTAGTATTATTTATACGGAACATTTATTTCGAGATATTGTCCATCCGCACAAGGCCAAACATGAAATTCTTTTAATAACAAGCCCGTTGGATTGCACAGATCAGCTGCACGATTGGAATTCATATGCAGTAGTCAGTTGTTTTCGTACCTCCGATCGCGAAATGTCCTCAGTCGGGATGTATGTGAGCTTCTTCGTTCTTCGACTAACTTGAGCACCGTAAGTGCCCTTTCCTCAAAATGTCAATTACGGTAGAAATTAATTTTGATGTATGTCAACGTTGAGTGGTATAAATCAAATTGTCGGATGGGTCACTGTTGGTTCATTTGTGTAATTGCCGTACGCGCTCGGTAAAGTAAAGCTAAACGATGTTTATAATGAATAAGCGAAAAAAATGTCATGTTAAGATATAATTGGTCGTAATGTTAAAAGTCGTTAAGAGTAACTGTGTTGTCTGATACAAAAGCTGTTTTGTTTTTATTAATACTACACTTAGTAATTGAATAAATACATCTTAGTTAAAAAACAGAAATTGTCTAACACTATCGGAAAAACTTCTCGCGTAAAGACATGGGAAAAGCACTGGATTCTTGGTTCATAGCGTACCATATTCTTGGGTTACTTACAACTAGTTTGGTTTAATGTAAAATCAATTATAACATTATATGTGGTGAGTTATAAGTAACCTGAACCTATGCATTTATGGAGGAGGATCTTATTGTGCTACCACATCCTCAGAACGACTAAATCAATCTTCCATTAGATTCTCGGAACAATATAAAGGGCTTCCATTTTTTGTTAGCGTTGAAATTTATTATTGTAAATTGGTAGCAATATAAAAAGCGGGATAGTTCTGAAAATTGTTGATTTATAGCCTCCACGGTTAGAAATGACGTCCTTTAAGTTTAGGTGTCAATTTTGCAAGAATAAAAAAATCAAAGAACTTAAGCCAAATAAATGTAACGGCTACTAGCTGGTGACGCTGTTTAGCCAAAAAATCGTCTCAAACACAAGGTATAGAACCATTTGGGCTTGAGTAATAAAATCTTTATGGGTCATTTCTGGACTATCAAAGAGGCATATAGCCATGCCGTGCTTTGGCCCTTGGGTTTTTGATTAATATTTAAACACAATAAACTTGATATCGCTACTGGAAATCAGAAAATTTATAGCCATCTTGACAGATATTCCTAATTTGTCGGCCAAAGTATAATTGCCGACTAATTCTGACTACCAACCGATTATCTCAATGTCCAGAATCTCGTCTTCCTTAAATAGGTTAGAAGGTTATGATTTTTTCTGTTTTCTGTGATACCAAGAAAAGCAAACGTGTTCTTTGGTGCCATTTTGGACATGGATAAAGTATAAAGTTAGAAAAGATTCAGTATTCAGTCAGCTGGGGGCCAAAAAATCCTGAAGAGTGGCTCACATATATTACTAGAGACATACGGATGATTCCACCTTGAGACCTACTCATTAACACAATCCGATGAAAAAAAGTATTTGCATGCAACCGTTCATACAATCGTAAGTACCTACATAGTATGGTTAAAATTTAGAAATGGTGGAAGCAAAATCCGACTTCCTATAAAATTAGGATACAATATAACCGTTATAAAGTTTTAATGAATGAGAAATCAAACATAATTATACTTCATAGTCCTTGCAAAAATTCAAATAGTGTCAGTAGGACATCGCAGGATTGTGCACAAGAGAAGATGAGGGTTCGTCATATTTGAACATGCGACAGAGAATCCCTTCTTCAATAGGTAGTATGATGAATTAAACGGTTTTCAAAAAAGTACATACAACAAACAAAAATCCACACCTTTTCCTCAATCTAAGAAGATGTACATATTGGATAACGATATCTATATATATCTTTATCATCATGTAAAGCTAGGATTTGGTTAAGTTTGTGCATGTCTGCTGGATTTAGTTTAGAGCTAGTAAGACCAGGACCCTAGATCCAGTTCAAAATTTGCAGATCAGGATAATACTCGTAAAGGAAGTACAATTCTAGTGTCACAACAATGAACATTAGGGATGCTAAGTCATAAATTCCGATTAATTGCCATTCAAAATTGCAAAAAAGGCTATATTAGACCTTTCTAGGTTGTACAGTTTGCTTCTTGAGGTTGACTCCGATCTGTGAAATAGGAAACTCAAACTTTGGAAATTATACCAAAAACTTGGTGGCAACTTACGAACTACCTACTCAAGTTTCCATTGGCAAATTCGGAGCAAGCACAAGCACTTACTGGAATCTGGAACAACTATTATAACTTTGGACAGGAAGCTTTGTTTTCGAGAAGAAGCTCGTTTTGTGCTATTTATCGAAAAATCCACAATTTTTGGCAATTGGCTCTACTGAACCACTTGAAGCCTTGCTTAAATTTAAAACCTTCATAGTATTCGCGGTGGTGATGGTCGAGACATGCTCAGATTCAACTTAGGCTTTTATAATAAATGACCGAAATAAAATGTTGAAAGGGTGTGTGCTATATTTTTTGGATTAACAATAAGGAATGGATTTACAAATTTGATTGCTTTTTTGGAAATCTTGTTCTTGATCTTGCATGACTTTAATTGCAACAGTGTTATCTCTATTAATAGCATTTGATCAACAGTAATGACACTAGTCCATAGCATGACAAAAACTGACACAGATTTTTTATTGGATTCTGTCCATATCAAGTAGTTTTCTATGGAAAAATTTTAGCAATACAAGCTTTCGTCTAGATCATAGATAATGATGCTGAATTATTAAGTGAAGCAACCAAGGTGAGGTTAGAGCAGCTGATAGATACTCCACTAACGAGCGATTGAATCACTAAGATATTTAAAATTGGTCTTACACAAAATTGACCTATAAGCCCACAATGTTTATGTTCTCTCATAATGAAGGACAGCCCCTAAAAAACGGATGAAAATAATTAGGTGTATAACATATTACGACCAATAAGAGAAGAAAAAAGGAATCTGCAGGAACTACCAAATGCAAAACTTGCATCGATGTGGGTCTTACGCTTTAAATTAATTTAAATCCAAGAGGTACTGAGCCAATCATGCTGTACCATTTTACTACTTTTAATTAATATTTTTTTTAGAGTTAAAACATTCCAGTAATGAATATGTTATTCACGTACTGTATAGACATCTTTACAGTAATTAGATATTTCTTTCAATAACGCTATTAATTTTTCTCTTCATAAATTTAACATTTCAACATGTTTTACATTTTTAATTGGCAATTAACTTTTCTCAATTAAGCCGACCGAGCTATTGCACTTTTCGTCGTAACACATTCATCATGCGGTAAAAATTAAATAACCTACACTGCGAGTGGTACCTTCAACGTGCACAAACGCGTTACAGTAAAGAATTACAGTGATTGATGGATAATCCTCGATGAGATGCGATGTACGCTTTCGGAAAATTTATTTGTTCACACGAAGAATTTAATTCTGCTCCGTGAAAAAGGTAAAGGTTGTCGTGAAGCGGCCTTTGTTTCGACGTGTAATGCAGGAGCAATAGCAAAAACAAATGAATGTCAGACCCAGAACACCTGCATGATGTGTTTTATAATAAAAGTGCTCCTTTTATGTTTTGCGTTTTTTGCTCTTTTGCCTGCTATTCCTCCTGACAGCGACGACGGTATTTTAGTATAAACGTGAATAAATTAAGTGAAGAGAACGAGAGAAAAATCGCTATTGCAATTTTAATGCATTTATACGTAGACTACTACGTTTAATAGCGTTCGACCTTGAGTAGTTCAAACACAAATAACCATTTATCCTTTTAATGGTACACTGGAGAGTCCGTCAGCTTGGCGTGGAGTATTTGCTCTTATTTTCTTAGTGGATTTTATTTAAGTAGAATATATAATGGAAAATTTTTACATCATTTAGAATATCAAACATATCAAACATCAATTTCGCACGTTGGGGCTGTCCTTCATATCAATGCATGGATTCTTACATTCTGAATACTTACACCGCTAATTGAAAAGTTATGTACAATTAATTTGCAAAGAAGGAAACAGAAATAAATAAATCTTATTAAATATTCATGCGGCATCCCGACATCCAACCGCTACTAAATCAAAATTGAGTTGCAGATAAGTTTCGTATAAAATATATAATTGATGCGATGCTGACATTTTAAGATTTCTAACATTGTAAATTTATTACTGGCGGAACGACTATAAACAAGTTCGTCATGTCATATTACTACTATACATACATTGTTGACAAGCTAATTGGTCGTTTCTCATTGTGTAGCGTTAATGGCCGGTGTAACAAACACGATCGTCGTCATTGATGACTTGCAGCTGAGATTTTTTGTGTATAGGCGAATGAGGTTAGAAAAATTCGACGTTGCATTGTTATAAAATGTTCTGGTATTATGGAAAAACGTTGGAGAAAGTAAGGATTTAGCGAAAATGAATTTAAATAATATATTTTATTACCTATTCAATTAGCGGTGATTACACAATTTTGGGTCTAAATAAATTAATAAAGTTTGGAGATCTCAGCTGAAATGTGAAGTGATATTCTGTGGACCGATTAATCAGAATTTTAGAATTTGGACTTAAATAGAAGCAAATATTGTCAAAGTTGTGGGGTGGCCTCCAAGAATCAAAGATGTGAGCCCCATCGAATCAATCATGTTTGCTTTTATAAACCTTCATTATTAATAACTTGGTGGCTAGAATTTTTCCTGAAACAGATGTACAGCGGTGGACTTTTTAAAGTGAACACGTTTTAGTTGCTATAGTATTCTTTTTTATTTTTATGTATTGTAAATATGGTTTCAATCAGTGGCGTTTTATATAGAATTTTTTTAATTAAAAGCATTTAAAAGCAGGCGTAATTCTTGAAACTTTATTAATGTAAAAGTGAAATATGAACTAAACAGCAATAAAAATATAGTCAGTATTTTGTAGACCCACTGTGAGCCGCAATTGTATGTTGCAGTCTTTTTCTCATTGATCCTATTAACGATCGCATATCGTAGTTTTGTCGAACTGCTTCCCACGCATTTTGTATTTCCTGCCAAAGCTCTTCGGTGTTAGCAGGTTTAATATTTCTAGTATGATAAATTCGTTTTACCATGTAAGCCCAGACATTTTCGATGGGATTCAGGTCTGGACTTTTGGCAGGCCATGGGAGAACATCTACATGGTTTTCGTTACACCAGGTTCTTATAATGTTGGCTGTATGGGTTGGACTATTATCCTGTTGGTAAACAAAATTGTCATTGAAAATGGCCCTTACTGATGGTAGCATAATATTTTCCAATATATCTCTGTATCGGAGAGCCGTCAGGGTGCCTGGAATTCTGTGGCATACACCAATACCATCTGCCAAACGCTTACTGAAAACCGTCCACTTCGGTTCAGAGAATGAATGTAATTTGAATCGTATCTGGTATAGCGGGGCCGATACACGCGAAGTGTACCGTTGTAACAAGACTGAAATGTTTTTTCGTCTGAAAATATAACTGACGTCCAGAAATCTTCGTCGCGGTTGATAAATTCATTAGCAAAATTTAACCTATTTTGCTTATTAACTTCTGTTAGAAATGGTTTCGTTGCGGGTGCATGATTATGGATACCTGCTTCTCTTAAACGTCTACGAGCTGTTTTGCTGCAACCGGGAAAATGAATTTCAGCACAGGCATTAACAGATGTTGTAGACGGATTTTCCAATACATATTGAATTAAAGCCTGATCTTCTTCCTCATTAGAAATCTTTCTAAGTCCATTAGGTCTGGCCCTTTTCTCTGTCCGCTGTTCAGTTTGCCAAATGGTTTTAATTTTAAAAACACATGATTTGCTTACCTGCATATGCGCCGCTATTCTTCGTAAAGACCAATTGTCTTCTAATTTAGAAATAATAACACCTCTTTCAACATTAATTAGTTGTGGCATTTTGTATAAATTATCGTAATAAAACGTATAAATAAATGAGTGACACTTCCGTCAGTTGTGTAACTTTGACTTATACCATGACTTATACCAATGTCAGTGGAGTAGGTACTTGTTACACAGGGTACATTAGGTGTCCACCTTGGGGAGTCCACCATAGTACATATTTTGACCTATTTTCAAGCCACAAAAATGATATTTAGGGAATATGTGCGAATCTCGTACGAAATTTATGATCAAACAGGCAAGTAAATTATACCCTGATACTCCGATCTATTTTGTAATTGATAATGGCCACTTAAGAAGCGCCTGTTGTGTTTAAAATTGATAAATATGAATAATATTGAGTAAGACACAAAACGGATACATTAAAGGCAGATCAACCATACGTGGAATTTTTCAGTTTCTGGAGGAAGTGATCAGTGGCATGAGTTCGAAGGACTGTGCAAGTGGTATCTTTATTGATTTATCCAAAGCATTTGACCGACTAAATCACGAAACACTATTGACTAAATTGAAAATTATGGATATTAGAGGTATTGCGTACGACTGGCTTAAGTCATATTTATTAAAATATAAATAAATTAATAAACAGAAAACAATGAAGAAACAATATAGACCGAAATGGGGTGAAAATCCTTATGGCGTACCTCAAGTCTCTACTTTGGGCCCTTTATTGTTCTTATTATACGTGAACGATATGCCAGAGGTTGTCCAATGTCAGATGGTTTTATATGCGGATGATGCTTCTTGTGTAATAAAAGCAAAGTCGCTTAGTAAAAATATTGTTGAAGTGATAAATACCATAAACAATCTCAACAAATTGATTGACAGTCATGGCCTTGAAGTAAATATTTCAAAATCACAATTTATGCTTTTTAACAACAGCATGCAAGAAGTTTGTTTACTGGGAATGACACTTGATCCCTCTCTGTCCTGTAATCGTCACTTTGATCATCTTGCTTCAAAACTGGCTAGATTCTGTTACAGTCTGCATGCAATAGCAGTGTGTTAGTGCTGAAGCTGCTCTAAGTGCTTAGGACGCATACATAAACTCTAGACTACGGTATGGCGTCATCTTTTGGGGCAATTGCGTAAATATAGATCGCATTTTTAGGTTACAAAAGTCAAGCCTTAGAGCTATTGTCGATTTAAAAAAAGAGACTGTTGTAAAATGTACTTCAAGAATAATAACCTACCTACCTTACCATCTCTGTATATTTTGGAATGTGCATTATTCGTTAAACACAATTGCAAAGACTACTTTGAAAAAGATAAATTAGTACACAATCATACCTAATAGAGAGGCACTTCACAGAATCTTTTGCTCTTTGCAACCAATGACACATTTAACAAAAATACAAAAAAAAATGTCTTGCATCAATGTTTATGTTATATAATCATGTACCAGTTGCTATTAAAATTTTACCTTATCATTTATATAAAAAGGGATTGAGACAACATCTAGTCAATAATGTACTAGTTTTTTATGTGTGTATACTCTGTGGCGTATTTATACATGAATTTCTTCAAACCTATTCTATTTTTTGGACGTATTTTATACTTTTTTTTATTATAGAAAGAAATATATTATTATTATTATTATTATTATTATTATTATTATTATTATTATTATTATTATTATTATTATTATTATTATTGTTATTTAATAGTGCTCAAATACTCAAGTATGCGGTCTGTGACTGGAGTTAGAGAAACTCTATTTATTCAACCACAATATTTCGTTGTTAATTAACAACTTCATCAGGAGTTTACTACAATTAAGAAAGATACAAGTCAGCAATAATAAAAGTTGTAAAGTAAAAAATACTTACAAAGAAGAGTTGATGTAAATTAGCGAACAATATAAAAATCAAAAGAGTCATCCCACAATTAACAGTGACATTAAAACAATAAAAGATCTGAATAAGACAGAAACGATGTTATAATTGAATTTAAAATAAATTGTTAAAGCAACGTTCGATGGAATGTGTGCAAAATGCATGTAAGACAGAAAAACTTTAAAGGCAACAAAAAAGTTTTATACGAATAAGACATATTAGTAGGTATTATTATTATTATCATTATTATTATTATTGCCGTCTAATCGAAAGCTGTACTCAGACAAGCAGTTCAGTTTAACAAGCCGCTGCAATGTGCGTTCAACACACGATGTCAATTACGAACTATAAAATATTCAACTCAAAATGTCTGAAAATTGAACTACTGTACTGTATGGTATGGTTTTTTTCAATACTCTCTAATGCGATGTTCTTAACTAATTAGGATTAGTTTGGGTGACGAAGCTTTATTTGCTCAATTTCCAGTTCGCAAAATCAACATGTGCCTTGATCCACTTTGCTCATCTTTTTGGGGTGACATTTTAGGGGACAATGACCAGTGAGTAGGCGCCTGAGAGTTTTTTTATTACTTTTTGGGCAACCAGTTGATAAATGTCTTCGCTTGTGCTTGTCCGGATGCTTTCCATCAGAGCGAGGTAATTTCTTTTGCTTCACAGTATCGAAGTTCGTTCTTGAAGTGCTGTTTAGAAACGCCAAAGAAGGGTCCTGGTCAGAGTCCAAGAGATACCCTGTTTTTTGAAACTGTTTTCAAGCGTTAAAATAAATAACGTTTTTCAATTTTTTGATATACATATTTAGTGCCATTGTTTTGGGTTTCCATTTATTTTCCCAATTAAGTTCTTTGTTTATTTATTTTGTATTGTATTTAGAGGTAACAAAACAGGTTTGTTCCCGAGGAGGATGTAAATATTCTAATTAAAAAAAAACATTGCAACTATAATTGGACTAGACATTAGAAATAATAAAGTTACCAATCGCCTATTTAGCATTAATTAAAACTTAATTTGAACTTGTTGGAAGGTCAATACAAATATTGAACATGTAAACATCAAAAAGAAAAATATATCAGAAGCATCTAACCAGCCGAAATTTTAATGTAACCTTCAATATAAATTTTTCAACAATTATTGTTGAATTTATGGACTGTTTTGGGCCTCAATATGATTGCTTCTGCTTTTACAAAAGTAACCGCACCCTACCAAGAAACAATTAAACACAAAACATGCCTATAATGGGAAGTTTTGGTGTTTATTTTTTGGCATCTCTCGACGTTATGTTACAAGAAACAATTGATAAAATTTTCTGCTATTTACATACCACATTTTACATCTTAGACCACCACCTTATAGAACTAAATAAGTAACCGTGTGAGTGTTTTTGGTGTATTTAGACCCACCTCTAGCAGGGGTTAAAGAAGCGAACACGTAGTATAATTTGTTGCATTTTACCCAGAAAACCTGCATTGCGATAACTCAATCTTAACCTTGTTCTACAGTAATTATCAATTAATTTCCATTTCAAAATTAATCCTTACAACCCGTAGAAAGAAATCGCAAGTACATCGCACCAAAAACTAACTTACGGTAATTTTTAATCACGTTTCGCCCCATCTTCAACACCACCCCCTTGTCGTCTAGGTATAAGGGGCGGATACCGCCAGATTTCTGTAATTTAGGAACAGTTTCGTAAAAAAA
>SMLS01059922.1:0-11370 GCA_004785975.1 Popillia japonica
TTCTGTCTTGTTTTGTATTGTAAAATTGGTTTTGATCTGACGTATGAGCATGTTAATCGTAGCTGTCACTTTGACGGATAACATACATTAGTATTTGCATCACAATAATCACCTAAAAACGTATTAGAAGGCAATATTCACATTATTTAGCACACAGATTGAGGCAGAGCACGTATTTGCTTTCTTAGTTTTTATTTAAAAATCCAAATTTGCTCCTCAAGTATATGATTCTGTCTTGTTTTGTATTGTAAAATTGGTTTTGATCTGACGTATGAGCATGTTAATCGTAGCTGTCACTTTGACGGATAACATACATTAGTATTTGCATCACAATAATCACCTGAAAACGTATTAGAAGGCAATATTCATATTATTTAGCACACAATTTGAAGCAGTAAACTTATTTGGTCTCTTAGTTTTTATTTCAAAATCCAAATTTGCTCCTAAAATATATGATTCTGTCTTGTTTTGTATTGTAAAATTGGTTTTGATCTGACGTATGAGCTTGTTAATCATAGCTGTCACTTTGACGTATAATATACATCAATATTTGCGTCACAATATTCCACCAAATCGGTAAGAGAACGCACAACCTACATTATTCAGTACACAGTTTGAAGCAGTACATATATGTGCTATTAACTTTAATTGTAGAATCTAAATTCCCGATCTGTGAGTTGTCAATCATCTCTGCAACTGTCACTTTAACAGATAACATTAAAATCGGCCATATTTCTTTCTAAATAATTAGCGATATTACGTGGAATCTTTCAAATTAATCGCCCCGGTATAATGCATGCATACACAACATATAGCACGTTATTTCAAGACGTCAATTCGAATTAAATTTTGTGAAGGAATCCGAACGATTCCAAACTCGGAACGCATTATAGTGGGGTGTAATTTTAAACGGCTATCGTCACAGATAGTTGACCACGAACTGCCAAGTGTTAACTTCGATTAATGCCACACGTGCGTCTTAGATTTCTGACGTCTCGGACCCACCGCGTTGACATTTCCGAAGCATAGCTAACTTAACACAGTTACCAACTTAACTTTCCAACACTAACGTCACATATTAGACAAGACAATCGTTTCCTAATACATATTACGTATTAGAGCATTATGTTAATTTAATTAAAAAAAAAACTATTATAGCTTCTGTTTGATTATTCGTTTCAGTAGTGGACGAGAGTTATTTTTATAATCCCTCAGAATATACTTTATAAGATTATTATTACGGACTAGACAGCTATCGGCTAATATAGGCGATAAATTATTCAACAGCGTCCGTTCATTGAGAGTTTCACCTACGTTTTCCAATTAAAATGTAAATGTTTCCGTATTTTTTGCATAATCTAGGAAATATGCGGTTATTTACATACATACTACGCCCATCGGACTAGAAAATCTGCGGAATTCTCGAATGAATGTGTATTTTTTAATAAAATCTATAATATGTATACAGGTACAATATTCCATTCTAATTAAATAGCATCTTCGATCCAATCTAGGTAGGATGATATTCTAGTAAAAACATCCGGCTTCCCATTAGCGCAGGGATTCCCCCAGGAAACTATCCCGATCTGCTTCCCATCCGCTACCAGAGGACTACCAGAATCTCCGTGGCAAACTCCTTCCCCTGCCCTGGTTAAAGTGCAAATTTCATCTTCCCCAACTAGGGAAGACCAATGGGTTTGACAAGTTTGGAAGGTGATGGACTTCAACCAGATGTATTGGAGTATATCTGGGCGGGCTCCCCCAGTTTCTACACGACCCCAACCGGAAACTACGCAGTCAACCTCTTCGATTAGCTCGGATTCTAATTTGATGGGTTGTACAGCTGGGGAAAACTCTATTTCCTCTTCTAATTCCAAAACTGCGACATCATTCTTGATTGAGTTCGGGTCGTAGTCCTTATGGGCGATTATCCTGGAGATGTTATAGCGATCTCCGCCAGAGGATAGGGTTATACTTCCTACGACTATGTAGGAATCCCATGGAAATGTGCTATTGATTAAATAAAAAAAATTAAGGGTGATGAAAGATTTGAGATTAGGACTTACTTAACGACGCAATGAGCAGCTGTCAAAATCCATTTCGAATTAAGGATGGATCCGCCGCAATAGTGTGAATCACCATATACTGATCGTATGGAGACTTGCCATGGGAATTGTTCTGGGACAGCGTCCTTACCGCCCACGATCCTCCAGGGTGACCCCGAAGCAATTTCCAAATCAATCACCGCAGCTACCACATAAATTCTAATATAAAATTTGTTGCGTTAAAGAAGGATACTCACCAATAGAAGAAGCTGGGAATACAATTGCAAATACTGCTAATAAAGTAGTTGTCTCCATTTCTTTCAGATAATGCACTAGATGCTTATGCCTTGAATCCAGCAAAATTCCGTTTATATACGTTTGCATCCGACTAAGTTTATTGCTTCGTTATCTTCAAATAATTTAATCTTTAAATAATTTAATCCGTAAACAATTAACCTAGTTGAGTGTAAAATCTCTCTGCTTTGTTTCTCCGTAGGAAGACCTACTTCTCGCCGGCTATCCGATTTCAATGTATTGACATCCGATCCACCCGATTTTCGAAGACTACAAAGTTTTGTTTTAACGAGGTGGATACTCCGCGATTAAATCGCTGTGAACGCTGCATCGACTCGACGTGGATATGATACGATTATGAGAAATTTGTTTCAGATTATGTCTCACATTGATCGCCATGCTGAAATCGATGTTGTACGAGTCGGCGGATCTGGTTTAATTTCAAGAGAATCTTAATAATTTAACGGTCTAGTATTATTGAGGTTAATGACCTGTGTGTACGTGTTGAGTCTTATCTAAATAAATTGTTTAGACAATTTTGTATTCCTCACGCGATTATTTTTTTTGGAATCCAGTCAAAACATCGTAAAGTCTTTAAATGAGGTTAGACAAATGTGGCAATGAAAGGTTGGTGCTACTGTGATGCTGTTGGAAACGTCATATTTTGACAGCTGTCAAACATTAATTATTTTATTATTATGATGATTGAATCAAAACAATATCAATTCATTGGAAGTTCTACTCCTTTTGACAGATTTTTCGCAAAATTTGTTTAAAAGTGGTTTCTTTCTCTCTAAGGCGGAGGGTTTCTATCCTTGCTTCGACGACTATTCTAAGACATTAGTCTTCTGCAATGACATTAGTGTGAGCAGTAGCCTATGATCTTGATTTTAACCAAATATGCTGTTGCTATCCATTATTGTGGGACCAGTCTATTGGCACATCTTGAATATTGACAAAATTTAGAACTTTCAATTTTACCCTCTGCATCTCCAGCATCCCAACTAGTTACCAACATCAAAACATTCGCTTAAATTTCAAGAATCTTTAACGCTGATGAGGCTGCTAGAGTGTCTTCTCTACATACGAATCTGCAGAACGAATCATCTACATATGATTTGCCCCGTTTGCCTCCCAACCCCAGATTTCCTCCACTTACCTACCAACCCCCGATTCGCTGAGCGTCCTTACCAACCCCCGGGCCCCGAAAAATCATGCCACCCCCCCTCCCCCTCCGACTGAACACCCTCTCAACCCTCCACGACCCCTCCTCCTAGGCTTTTCAGCCCCCCGTCCTCGGTACCCCGCCAACCCCCGATCTGCTCCCCTATCCTGCCAACCACCGATCTGCTCCCCTATCCTGCCAACCCCCGATTTCCCTCTTTTGCCCACCAACCCCCGATTTGCTCCCCATTTCTACCAACCCCCGATTGGACCCGTTTGCCTCCCAACCCTAGATTTGCTCCACTTACCTACCAACCCCCGATTCGCTGCGAATCCTTACCAACCCCCGGGTCTTGAAAAATCCTACCAGCCTCTCTCCCCATCCCGACGGGACACCCTCTCAATCCCCCACCACCACTCCTCCGAGGCTTTCCAGCCCCCCGTCCTCGGTACCCCGCCAACCGCCGATCTGCTCCCATATCTTGCCAACCCTCGATCTGCTCCCCTATCCTGCCAACTCCCGATCTGCTTCCTATCCTGTCAAGCTTACCCGATTTCCCTTCCTTGCCTACCAACCTCTGATTTGCTCCGTGCATCCCCCACTTGTTGGTAGATCCTTAAGGACAGCTTGACCGTCAGATAATACTTTGATAGATCCATGATGATGCAGACAATTTAGCCTACTTTTCGCACACCTTTGGATGGAAAATATTATTTTGATCTGGAGAATGGAATAGGACCTCCTTAGGTTGATAATCTTTCCAATTGGTTCCCTGTCTCTCCACTGGAGGATTGCAAGCCCGTGCCATTAGACGTCTTGAAGGCATCTACGAAGGAAACTGAAGATGGACGCCCTTATCGATAATAGTGTCGTGTTTTTCATATAGTTTTAGCTTCTAGATCTTTAGAATGGGTTCTGATCACAACACCAGATGCAAGGAAGGACGCCCAAGTATGGTGATGTCCAAACATGAGATCTTCTTCATATAAACTGTGTGTCACCAGAGTAGTTACAGGTGGTACCATGATGTTTTTCTGAGGGCTCAAAAGAATCTCATAACTTTTAAATTTAGCGTCCACTTTATACATTTCCTGCTTCTAAATGAGATCGAATATCAATCCGCTCACGTTCCACATCTTTTTATTCGTTTAAAATCGATTTTTGTCATATCTAAACCGATTACTACACATTATAAGCTTGCAGCAATCGATATATTTAGACAGCGATATAATATTTAACCATTTAGTAATATAATAGACGTGGATATTACAATTCTATCCATCTAGCTTGAGTATTACGTTACACCCGTGTATCTGCATGAATAATTCGCAATTCATTACCCATACATCCCCAACTAATACGTGCAAGCAAAGCAGTATATACCTTCATGTTTTAAAGAAACCGCAAGGCCAATCATCGTATTAGTAATATGCAATTAAGGCAATACAAACAATATCATACATATATCTCGAATAAACGGTTAGAATACTCAATGCAGTCGCATTTTTCCTTTTTTGTTTTAGTTGTTCAATCGGAACTGATTACTAACACGACAGAGATGGAGATAGCACCGATTAGTATCATATATATTAAATACGTTACATGGGTAACACGATCGCTATGAGAAATTTCTGTTCTGTCGGTTGCGGTTGTCACTTCGTGGACTCACGGTCGTTTCGTTGATTTTCTCTTTGCGCATACTTCGGTTGGTGTATATGATATATAGGACTAGGAGGAATTATTAAATTAAAAATTGATTCTTTTAAAAATTGATTCTTTTAGAAATTGATAGTTGTTCGAATCCCAATTTACTGCACCACAGACTAGAACAGGATTAAGTCCACCTAAACTAGCATCTCTAGCAGATGTATCACCAGCTGCAGCCTTCAAAAGGGTGTTAAAATCCTCCAGAAGCTTGGTGAGGTCCAATTAGATGTAAAAGATCAAAGGTATTATTATTATTAACAATAGATCCTACTAACAGTTTGAAATCTGTTTGGGTCGAGCATAATATGAGAAAAATTTGATTCAAATTGCTTTAGAAGCTCAGGTGATGAAGCTGTTGCCTCGATAGCACTCATGGTCATGAAGAGACAGCAACTATATGACAATTAGATCCTAGGCTAGAATGACTATAAGAAAGACAACAATACTAACAATAATTGAGTGGCAAAACAAATGGAAGCAACAATGCTGGTTAACTCAAAGAAGTGGGCAACCATTCATAAGATGATAAAAGACTTTAAAAAGAGAGTAAAGATCCAATCACTGAGAGAGGTCAAGATTGGGTAAAGAAATGGCATCTGACTTTACATCAATACTTCCAGATACTATAGAAGGCATTGAGAGCTTTTACTGGCCAACCTATTTGGGTAGGGAGGCCTAAGCATTTGGGGAGAGAACCTTGAACATTTGAAATCAATCAAGTAAAACAAAAAACTGCTTTGGTAGTGGAATGGAGGAATTTTCAACAATTTTCTTAATGGTAAACTTCCCCACTAGGAATTGATTCTTCCTATTATGGAACTATGTGGTGATGAAGATTTTATGGACATATTTAGGATCGTACCTAGTTGATTTTGTTAGTAAATCTGTGAAATCTGTGGGGAATATTTGGAAAATCTTTGAAAAATCTTTGGAAAATCGATTGTAAGGCTTCAGTCCTAGTTTGTTCCTTGCTATTCCTCACATCAAAGTCTCATAAGTGAATCCTTCTCATGTATGTAGAACATTTTTCCTTTGAATCTTTTTTTGGTGACGATTTTCAATGCCATGTTATTTGCCAGGTTATTTCCCAATTAAGTGGAAGGTGGCCCAAATTATTCTTATCCCTAAGTCTGGAAAACCCACCAACAATGACAAGTCTTACCGACCTTCTACTCCTTCCATCAAGATGATTTGAAAAGCATTTTCTGCAGGAATATTTCAACACCAGTTTGGTTATTAGGCCACAACAGAAATTCATCAAATGGCCAAATTAGAAAACTCTTTCCTTTGAAGTAATTCCTAATTTTTATGACCTTTTCTGTTGAATTTGAGGTCCCTCAATGTAGTACTTTTCGTCCAATTCGACGAAGACCTAGCTCGTAGATCAAATTCTTATCAAGCTTCTTATACATCTAGATTTCTTTCTAATCAACAATAACGTATACAGGTCCAATTGATCAACGAAAATCTAGAATATGTTGCAAAATTCGCATAAACTCCAGCCCAAATCTTGAAAAGCTAATAATTTTGGTAGTATTTGATGGCAATAAAGGGGCTGGTAGCCTCCGTGGAGGAAATTCTGGGATTTTACTAATTGTAAACGTCCCCAATAGTGATTGATTCTTTCTATTATGGAACTATGAGGTGATGATGAATTTAGGGACACCTTTAGGATGATACTTAATTGATTTTCTTGATAAATCTTTGAAATCCTTTGAAAATCTTTGGAAAATCATTGGAAAATTTTTGGAAAATCTTTGAAGATTGTAAGGCTTAAGTCTTAGTCTATTCTTCTTTATTATCCTAAATTTTAATTGACCTAAAACTATGTGCAAGAAAATAAATCACAAATCAGAACAAAAGAACCATAAATGGGCAAAGACTAAAGACAAAATAGTCCCTCTTTTTGCAAATTATCTCAGTCAATGAAGTAATCCAACCCCTTCCCTTCAAGAACGATAGTGAAAATAGTGAAATACACCGGTTGTTAGCATGTCCTTACCTACTAGTACTAGAAGGATTTAAAATATTTGGCGGTCCAGATTTTCAAGATCATATAAAGAACATGTCATTTTCCCATTCACTAGAGGATGGCCCAAATTATTCTTATCCCGCAGGCTGCAAAATCCCACCCATCTTACCGCCCATTCAACTTTCCACCCATTCCATCAAAATGATTTGAAAAGATTTTTTTGCAGGAATACCTCAACACCAAGATTGGTTCTTGAAGATCAGAAGTCTGCTCTGCATTTGCGTGCTTTATCCTTTATCTCAGACCAAGTTGGGTATTCTGGTCTTCACTACCAAACTAGAAAACTTTTTCTTCTGATGTAATTCTTATTTTTCACAACCTATCCTGTTGAATTTGGAATCCCCTAAGGTAGTATCTTTGGTACCATTATATACATATCTGTTGTACACAGACGATCTGCCAACGCCGTCTTTGAATAACACCATCCAGAAGGAAGCATATAAGCTTGAGAAGAGGTAGCTAGCTTTCAAATTGTATTGGCTAATTGGTCCAAAGTGCTGTTTAAAGTGATTTAGAGTCAAAGATCTTATGGCTTGGGTTGGAAGACTCCCTAAACGCCAATTATCAAGAACGATTTTTTATTCTTTCCCTTCATAGGCTGGTTCACGAACAGCCGTTTGGTTAAACGCAAAGAAAAAATGCATGAATTGTTCGAGAATTAGCTTAATCTAGTCTGAAATCCTCCAATCGCTAAAACCTAAATGTAGATGCTGGACAGTGGATAAAGAGATGTGCAAGACTATTCTTTCTGGACCTAGAAAGGAGAAGATCCTTACTTCCATTATACTTCCAGCTTCTTTAGAAGTCCTTTAAATCCCCCAAGAAATCAAAGTAATAAATACATTTCAAAAAAAAAGGAACGCAAGGCTTGGACATTTTTGTCAGAATACAAGCAAAAATTATTGACCACTTGCACATGTTTAATTATGAAACAACACATCAATCTATGAGTGCGTAATCTGACTAATTGTGTGCAGATTAGGATGATACCGAGAAGAAAAAATCCAGAAGCACATGCTAGAGTTTTATTTCAAAATAGAATCAATGGAGCACTTCAATTATCACGAAAACTATTTTTCAAAAAATGATGGCAAGGGGATTTTCGTTATATCAGACACTTCTCCTTATCAGACTAGTTTTTTGGTATAAATACTAGAGACATCATACTAATAAATCACTATCTCCACGTATTTAACACCACAATGTCTGCCAAACAGTTCTATTTAATCCTGGCATTGGCGGTACTACCAATAATTTCTGGTAAGTCTTATTCACAACTATAATCAAATATCTTTTAATATTCCCGGCCTTCATTCTAGCATCACCAATTGAATCTTCCCCTGGATCATCTGGAAGGATATACGGTGGAAATGACGCAGCCCAAGGCCAGTTCCCATACCAAATCTCCATACAACATACTTCAATTGGTCGCCATAATTGTGGAGGTTCCATCCTGAATTCTAGGTGGATTTTGACAGCTGCTCATTGCGTCGAAGAGTAAGTTCCTTTTTCATTTATAATAATCCATTCATATCACATCTTCCAGTTCTGTCCCGTCCGATTGGACCATCCAAACAGGTACATCCATCTTAAGTTCCGGCGGCACCCATCATCGTCTAGCAAGAATCATACTCCACGAAGGATATCCAGGCAATTTCTGGGTAGATAACGATATAGCCGTGGTAGAATTAGAAGACGAGATCGAATTCTCAAATTTAGCCCAACCTATAGAATTAGAGACAGAGATTGTGGGAGAAGTGGACG
Source organism: Popillia japonica (assembly GCA_004785975.1). NCBI lineage: Eukaryota > Metazoa > Arthropoda > Insecta > Coleoptera > Scarabaeidae > Popillia > Popillia japonica. The sequence goes on from SMLS01059922.1 coordinate 9,008, forward strand.
CCGTCGTGTCCGGATGGGGGTTGGTCGAATCCGGGGATATTCCCGATAATATGCAATACCTTAACTTGAGGACTCTAACCAATCAGCAGTGCTACTCGTATTGGAGCTCGAACTTGCTGAGTTCTGACGAGGTCTGCGCCATAGCCTCGGCGGGACAATCTGTTTGCAGCGCTGATTCCGGTGGACCGCTGGTAGCTAATGGGAAACAAATTGGTGTTGTGTCTTGGGGTGGAGGTTGCGGCGGTGGTAGCCCAGATGTTTATGCTAGAGTCTCGTCGTATGTTGATTGGATTAATAATGCTATTAGTAGTTGATCTTTCTCTTTATTGTGAATTAAAAGATTATTAATAATTATTTGTTTTATTTGAATTGTGTGATTTACACATTGTGAATCAGTCTTTAAGTTTTGAAGAACGTTGTGATGTAAATCTGACTTTATTTAGAAATGTCATCTCCTATTTGACAGGTGACAGTTTTCTATTTATCGGCTGAGAGAGCAAGAGCAAATTCCACTATACAAAATTCCCTTTAGACATTTCTTCTAGTTTGTGCACACTTGAAGCTAAAATATCAAATTAATTCATTTTTTTTAGTAATATTTGACATTTAAACGGTCAAACTCTAATATATTTGACACTTAACTATGTAGCTTGTGTATATTTGAAGCTAAAATATATAATTAATTCACTTTTTTTTAATAATATTTGACATTTAAACGAAAAAAATTTATATATTTGACACTTAACTGTTTAGTTTATGTACATTTGAAGCTAAAATATAAAATTAATTAACTTTTTCTAATAATATTTAACATTTAAACCGTCAAACTCTAATATATTTGACATTTAAACGTCAAATTTGTATATATTTGACACTTAGCTGTTTAGTTTGTGTATATTTGAAGCTAAAATATAAAATTAATACACTTTTGTTATAATATTTGACATTTAAACCTCAAATTTGTATATATTTGACACTTAACTGCCTAAATCATTCACATTTAAAGTTAAAATGTCAAATTAATCGACTATTTGGTAATATTTAACAATTAAACGTCAAATTTGTATATATTTGACATTTAACTGTCTGAATTTGTGCACATTTAAAGTTAAAATATCAAATTAATTTTTATTTTAGTAATATTTGACATTTAACTGACTAAATTGTGTGTTCTAGTCTGAAATCCTCCAATCGCTAAAGCCTAAATTTAGGTGCTGGACAGTATGCAAAAAGATGTGCAAGACCATTCTTTCTGGACCTAAAAAGGAGAAGATCCTAACTTCCATCATGCTTCCAGCTTCTTTAGAAGTCCTCTAAAGACATCCCCCAAGAAATCAAAGTAATGAATACGTTTCAAAAAAAAAGAACGCAAGGCTTGAACATTTTTGTCAGAATACAAGCAAAAATTATTGACCACTAGCACATGTTTAATTATGAAACAACACATCAATCTATGAGTGCGTAATCTGACTAATTGTGTACAGATTAGGATGATACCGAGAAGAAAAAATCCAGAAGCACATGCTAGAGTTTTATTTCAAAATGGAATCAATGAAGTACTTCTACTATCACGAAAACTATACACTACAATATTCCCTTTAGACATTTCTTCTAGTTTGTGTATATTTGAAGCTGAAATGTCAAATTAATTCACTTTTTTAAATAATATTTGACATTTAAACCGTCAAACTTTAATATCTTTGACATTTAAACATCAAATTTGCATATATTTGACACTTAACTGTTTAGTTTCTGTACATTTGAAGCTAAAATATGAAATTAATACACTTTTGTTATAATATTTGATATTTAAACCTCAAATTTGTACATATTTGTCATTTATCTGCCTAAATTGTACATATTTGAATTTAAAATGTCAAAATAATTATTTATTTTAGAATATTTGTCACTAAAACGTCAAGTTTGTAGAAATTTGACATTTAACTGCCTAAATCATTCACATTTAAAATTAAAATGTCAAATTAATTGACTATTTGGTAATATTTGACAATTAAACGTCAAATTTGAATATATTTGACATCTAACTGTCTAAATTTGTGCACATTTAAAGTTAAAATATCAAATTAATTAATTATTTTAGTAATATTTGACATTTAACTGACTAAATTGTGTGTTCTTACGTAAAGTGAAACGTCAAAACTCTACATATTTTAGATTTAAATATCAAAAATTATTTAAACAAGCGAATTTGACACTTAAATGACATACTATTGCATATTTCAGGTTTAAATGACAAATTAGTGGTTTTGTTGGTTGTGTTTAACAAATAACTGTCATACTTTGAGGTATCGATTCGTATATTTTTGACATTTAAACGTCAAACTTGTATGTATTTGACATTT
>SMLS01059957.1:0-10224 GCA_004785975.1 Popillia japonica
AGACCGATTCCCCAAAATTTTCAATACTTATTTTTACTAATACAGTTCATTACAATATATTAGTAATACATATATGTATTATTCTGTTACAATTATCAAGTACCGGCACATGGATATACTATAATTTGTCAACGTATTTAGATTTATCAATAAACGATTGTTGTTTATAATTTATTCGCGCTTCTGCTTCTGATCTATCGGAAATTATTAGTGTTTCTTAGACCAGACCTCATGGAAAAATAGGAGTTTCGACCACACACTGAAATAATTCAACATTTGGAATACTTATAATGCACGTATACATAGATTTATAAACTGCAGTTATTATTAACCACCATATTAACGATTATAGTATTCATTGCGTTCTATTCAATGCTTGAACTACAATTGACAGCACCATCGTCTTGCAAACAATTGTTTTGAAAGTGCAACATATTACATGTGTCTACTAACAAGTAAAAAGAGGTATCAAGACCCAAGAAGCTAAGGAGAGATAAATTTGTATGATTTTGTTATCCGTTATTCTTATATTCTTCTTATTATTCTTCTTCTTATTATTCTTCTTATTATCTTATTATTTTGATTATAAATTCAAAACATATAGATACATACATATGTTGTATGTCAATTAATTTTTTCAATCAACGCTGTTGTGGTTATCACATTTAACGTTTAGATATCAGGTTTAACATAATATCAGAAAAACATCAAATGATTTACTTAGATAATGCTATTCTGCTATACAACAGAGCTCACGTAGGAGTACCAAACAGGTAATACATACATACAGGGTGTATTTGAAATAAAAGTAAAAAATATTAAAAATTGTAAGATACAATTATGTAGAATATAAATCCAAAAATGCCCGCAACCACTCCACTTTTTGGCATAAAATTTGCCTTAATTTCGCTGGGTTCACAAAATGTTACATTTTGATATAGAGAACTCATATGGAAACTGTTACCAAGAAGCTTTATTGTTGGACCACTACGTATCGATAAAGTTTAATAAAAATATCGTTAGTAGCTCGTATTTCTCTTTTTGCATTAAATTAGTAGTGAAGTTATAATGCTGATTTTGAAATTTTTGTGAATGCATTTACTCGTCTTCGAATATCTTCATAGCCACAGGTTTTCTAATCTACTCTTTTGTTCTAAAAAGTGTGCTCAACTTTATCTGGATAAGTATATCAAATGCGTATCTCGCTTTACATTGTAACTGTGTCTTATAAGAAATGGGGAAAAACTAACAATTTCACTAGAAAAAAATTAGGCTGTGTTAAGTGAGCTGTTTAGCCGCCGAGAATCGTTCAGTAGAAAGTTTGATCAGCTTATTGGGAATAGTGGTCACATTTGAAATACTACTGTCATCATCAGACGAAACTACCGTTTGAACTACTGTTAAAAATTCTTTGTTAACTAATAGGGCTGTCGGGAACCGTCTTTTTCAGGAACCGGGTACCCGTCGAGCGTACTACCCGGTTCCGGGTAACCCGGGTACCCGGTTCTAGAATCGGATACCCCGGGATCCGGAACCGGATACTCGGGTACCCGGAACCGGATACTCTGGTACCCGAAACACCGGGTATTCAACTATTCCGTTCTAAAACCGTTTTCGGGTGGCCGAGTACTTGCTTCTACGACAGGTACCCCTTTTCGAAAATATATCTATGTACACAGCAATACATATAGTGTGCAAGTAAATAGAGACTACAAAATTGCTGTTTGGAAATAAAATAAAATAACGTAACATATTTTATTATAGGCTTATTGTAATAATTTTTAAAAATAACTTAATCCGAAACTTAAATGCAATTTTTAATTTTAAATAAAATTTAATGAAAATCAATATACCAACCCAAAAATAATTAAAACTTATATTTTAAAGAAAACCGGTTAAATGAACGAATCGAAATTTGGTGGCATTTTCCCATCGAAATATCTAAAAAAAAAACGTGAACGTTGTAATTTATTAATATACTTTAATTTCGTAACAGTGGCCGTTTTTATATGAGAATTGTAAATTTTAAATGAAATTCAGATGACTTACACCTGTACATATGAAGTAGACTCTTTCTACCACCAAATGTCCGTGTTTGAAAACTTTAATCGACAACGTATGAAACCTTGGTGGATAATACTTATATCTCCGAAAATGGATACTCAAAATCGGATACCCGGAACCGGATACTCGAAAACGGGTACCCGGAATCGGATACTTGATAACGGGGTACCCGGAATCGGGTACCCGGGTAGAACCGACGTTAAGAATTTCGGGTACCCGGGTATCCGGAACCGGGTACCCGGATCCGAGCGACAGCCCTATTAACTAATATTTTTTATTAGTCAATAGAAAAAGCACAAAAGAAATCCGAATTATAATTGTATTATGGTTGTAGCGATTATAAGTTGTTTGATGTTAGCCGTTCCTCATACCGGTCGTTTTGACAAATAGGATAAATAAAGCCGGGAAGAGGTAAGGGGTATGAAAATTCGCTAAGAAGTAGGGACGCGTATGAGTCTATGAACGGTGTACTCTACAATATTGGTGGGGACGTAACTCCCTTCACCTCCTCCCCGCTTTAAATATCCTATGACTCAAAACGACCGGTATATCATATAAACTACGTTCAGTGAGCAACTTTTTTAAAGCTGTAGCAGTCAGGTTGCTGACTTGACACAGCCTTACTTTTAATGCGTAAAATCGTAAGAATGGGACAAAAACGTTTGCAGCATTCGTGTCATTTACTAAAATTAAATCGGTTGCTAGTGTTATAATGCTAGTGTTGAGCAAAACACATTCCGTGTATGAATAATAAGTTGCAAAAATTATTATTTATTGCCAGATGAATCTACTTTTTAATAATTCTCTTCTAGAAAACAGAACAACATACGACAAAAGCCGAAGAGTTTTCGGAATATTGTTATTATTGTTTTTGAAAATTATAGTATTTAAAAACTTTACTGCCTGCAATGTTTATTATTTGTATAAAAATTTACTGAATTTACCCTGGAATTATTGAAATAGAACAGTCGTTGTGCTTTTAAATGGCGCAAGTGCTTTAAAGGCACTTATACACGCATATTATACGTTATTTTGTATTATACCTGCACTACAATGCGAAAATAGCAAAAGAATAGAAGAATTGGTGCATTTTACAAAGTGGCGTGTAATTCTAATTTTTAATAATGAACATAGAAACGGTTAGCAATTATTGTTGATTGGTTGCTATGTGGCTGGTATGACATTTATGTCAACTTTTTTGAATTTAGAATGGACAATATGAGTGGAGAGATTTGAAGAGATTTCTTCGGAAGTTGAACGATTAGGTGAGCAAGCCGAATTGAAATTAATTCCACAAAAATCAAAAATAGCATATTATAAAGAATATGAGAAATTATTGGCTTGGATGACAAAGAATTACCACACTGTGGACGAAACATTGATGCTATTGTGGCGCGATTACTGTCATTACTGTCATATGTAAACTTGTTGTTGCCTAGGTGACTTATTTAAAACACCCCAGTGTTTTAATGGCCCGATTTCGCACGCAAATGCGTTCGAGATACCAACATTATGATGCAGGTATAATAAAATAGTATATTATAATACAAGTGTATAAGTAAGCCTTTAAAGCACGCGCGACATGTTTAAAAGCACGACGCGAAGCGGAGTGCTTTTAAATGGCGCAAGTGCTTTAAAGGCACTTATACACGCGTATTATACGCTATTTTTTTATTATACCTGCACTACAATGCGAAAATAACAAAAAGAATAGAAGAATTGATGCATTTTACAAAGTAGGGTGTGGTTCTAAGTTTTAATAATGAACATAGCAACGGTTAGAAATTATTGCTGGTTGGTTGCTATGTGATTGCTGTGACATTTAATATCAAATGTTGTGAATTTAGAATGGACAATATGAGTGGAGAGATTTCTTCGGAAGTTGAACGATTACCTGAGCAAGCCGAATTGATATTAATTCCACAAAAATCAAAAATTGCATATTATAAAGAGTATGAGAAATTATTAGCTTGGATGACAAAGAAGAATTACCACACTGTGGACGAAACATTGATGCTATTGTGGCGCGATTACTGTCATAAGTAATGACAGTATATACATATGTTGTTGCCTAGGCAACAACATATAACATATAACATCGTGCATCGTTATCCGCAGTAGTCATCTTTGTTCTTACTGATCCAACATTTCTTGTTAATCTTGCTTCATTAACCCATCTCTGCTTAATTCGCAATATAGTATTTTTACCCACATTGAACTCTTGGGCAACTCGTCGTATTGACCACCCGTTTTCCAACATAGTCACCACTCTAGCTTTATTAACTGTGCTTAAATGTTGAGGCATTTTCAAATCAAATTACGAAATTAAATAGATGTCAAAATAACAATCAATGACAATTAATTATTAAATTAATTTCCGATGTCAAAAAAGGAGTTTTTACAATAGAGTAATTTAATTATTGTACCCATTTTTTATGTCGCCGATGGTACATAGGTATATGTACATACGTAAACATACATATTTATGTTTATTAGGTATACTTTACTGTTTTTGTGAATAGATTTGCTGAAACTAAATGCCAAGAAGTAAAATTTCTCCAATGTCAATGTAAATCACGGTATTTCTGTGTTATCAGATGACAGACTATTCCAAATCCGGGTAAAATTAAAATATAAACTTCTGGTTGACCAAAAAATCAAAATAAAGGTTGGTAAAGGATGGGGTCTCCTCCACCTGCAGGGTCAAACAATGTTGTATTAATATTTCGGTCATCACGATCACAATTTTATCATTCCTTAACTTCTAAGCTATTTGATTGTAAAACTAACACTATTACCATTATAAATTGAATTCCTGTCATACAAATTGCAATAACGCTTAGCACTACTTGCCAGAAAATACCTGTCGATGAAATTTCTTCCGTTTTTGCAACGAATCTAAAATTAACATAAATAAAGGGAAGGTTAGTGTCTAGTAGGAATAGTTGTCGTACTGTTTAATGGCAATGTGGTGTTCAATGCAGTGCCTTAATTCCTTTTTTACATTTCGCTCTTGAAGCAAAGAATTATCGACAGTATCCGTAAAAGTATCATGCTCTAATCTGTGTGCTAAAACATGAAATTGCGCAGCCATGAAGGTTATCAAACCTACTGAAATGCAATCAATTGAAGGATTATTAGCAGAAGTTATGATATAGCAACAGATTTCATAAACATATAAGCCGAATCTGTAGTTTTTCGAATTTCCTGGAAACCAGATTGGTATTGGTAACATCTGACCATCTAACAATGGAGCAAGAATATATAATAGAGAGCAACCCCAGCAACAAATATGATAACTTTTAGCAAATCTTTTATATCCTTTTGTTTCTTCTTCTATTAATTTTATATATATGTCTTTTGATACAAAAATATTGCTCTCTAAGAAATCTTCGAGTTCGTAGAATATTGGCAAATTTCGAATGAATAGAATCAACTTTATTAAAAACGCTATTTGTGTTGCGAAGATATGGAATGATTCTAGCGCAATATTGAAACTATTTTTTGATAAAACAATTCGCACTCCCATTGCAACTGTTAACATAATTGAAAATAATATTGATATTACTGACACTATTTTCATGAGTTTCCCTTCAGTGTTACTGAGCTTGCCAGCATAGAAGCCAAAATATGACATCATCTTTCTTTCAAAAATTATTATATCTTGTTGAGATTTTTTCTAAAGTAACAAAATTCATGAAAAGCAGTTAACATACACACATATACAAGGTGTATATAAATTGTCGCAAAAGCTACCCGTAGCGACACAGTTTGTTCGAATTTGACACAGAATTCTTATGGTAAAATGTCGTATCATGCTTTATGCGTCCTCGGGGACCACATGAAACTAACATCCATTTGGCAACACTGTAGTTTCATACTACCGTAGTAATAGATAGAATACTTTTCAAAATTGACAAACGGGAATTACAAACGACAAATTGGATTACACAATTGATACATAGGGCAAAGCAATAAAAAACACTTTATTAAAACAAAGTTAGTAGTTTTGATTCTTCGTATGCATTTCTTGTAACAAATTAGCATCACTATTACCTACGCATCTGCTCAAATTGATGTCCGTCCGTTTGTAAACACAGTTGCAATCTACGAGGTATTGTTCGTATTACTCGTTCTAGCCTTTTGACACTAATGATTTTGATTGAAACCAAATAAGAAAACATACACATTGTCTTACAACGTTGCCAATTGTGTTTTTCAAGAGAGGATGCTAACGAAGAAATATTGAAAATAGACTCTACCATAACAAAACAAAATTTTTTGATAAATTAAGAATAAAAAGTTTTCTAAATTCAAAATTGCAGCTGTCTGTACCGACAAATATCGAACACAAGCGCTTATTAAGAGACTAAAAAACCGAACTTCGTGAACCTCGTGAAGACGTATGAAGCATGGTACAATATTTTACCATTGAGATTTTCGATTTAGAAACGAACGAAGAACGTCGCTGCGTATAGCTTTTGCGACAATTTTTACACACGCTATATAACGTTTAATTGCTTGTACTTACATTTTTGGACATCATATATTTTTAATCTTTGTCTCAAAGTATATTATATGAATCTGACGTGTATGTAATAACTTAATAACTATGAAGATTAGTAGCATTAGCAGGTTTGCAGAGAAACTACGTATATATACGAGAAGCTCTCTTTAAATTATTAGTGGATAATTAGAATATCCTTCTATAATAGCGAAGAATAATACGTAATCTATTCGTTAATCTTTCTTTTACCTCATATATCTGATTATTGTAAAATTCTACCTTATAATTTTACATTTAACTACATCATCGATTTATATATTCCGGAATTATTTCCTCCTACAGAATTACTCAACATATACAAAATCGTGTAACGAGCATTGAATCAGAGACTCTTCTCACAGCAGTTAGACATTTGCTAATGATGGACTATCTTGGTGGATGTTTTTACGTCACTAATAAGTATATAAAGTAGTAGTAAAGTAAAGATATGAAATTAAAATGCAACGGGGTAGGTTTCGTTATTCTGAGAAAAAGCGAAAAATAGGAGGCATGTAAATACTACAGAAACCTAAAAAAGTCCCCAAAGACCAAGGACTAAATTATATTTTGAGTAATTTATTATTATATACTTAAAAGGATTACACTTTGAATAGATAATTACGAAGAATTTTATTAGACACGAAATTTTTTGATAAAATACTGATATTGAAAAAGAAAACACCATACCTATATGTATGTAATTTTATGAGTTATTATTATGTAATAATAGCAGGTTCAAGTAGAATGTAACTAGTTCAGCTATTACATTTTTATATGTTGTTTTTAGCTCGTTCATTATTCTGATATGATCACCATGACCAATGGTAAGGTGACAGTGGTGAATTATTTAAAAACTTTCAAGCATCATCGTTACGCACTTTACAACTTTTTTGCGGAAATCTGTGTAGAATCAGTAATTACGTTATGCAACGTCGCTATAGTATAGTATTGAAGCACAACAAGTTCTTCAAAGCGCTATAAAATCTAACGAGAAGTTTGGAACATTGATACCGTCGTATAGATCTCAAAAAATTGCTCTTGTATGTATTAACTCGTGATTCCTACAACAATAACAAAAAAGTGAAAAAGGACGTCCACATCATCATCCAATACAAAAACTATTAGTAATCAGTTCCTTTGTACATTGAACAATTATAATTTCTTAACCTGACAATATCAAAAATTTATTGATCATCATTTATTGATCATGGTTATAACTCCGACTACTCCGACACCATGCAAAAGGCCATAACTAGATATGCTGCTTCATCCACAAATGTCCAAACAGGTCTTAGCAAAGTACATTCACGATATTACGCTTCATATCGGTTCTTCATAAATAAATCCATCTTTATACCCTTAATCAAACGTAAATTTTTCTTTCGATTAAGACCATCCAATATTTGCCTCATTGAGGCATCTATAAAATTGTATGTGATTGTGACCAATGGAATTGCATTCTATGTATGTGAAACCGGATGCTCAATTCTCAAAACTGCCAGTCGTAGCAGACCATTTTCTAGGCATTGATCGCAAAATTTGTTATAATCTGATATCTATTTTGAACGAATTGCGGCATTGCTAGCATTATTTTCTCGGAAAATTAAACAAGTACGTAATTAAGATACATGTAAGTATGTACATCAACTGAATATAATTGGCACGTCGAGTTACTGTGCTCTTGTGACATCACCTACTCACTTATTGCTTTTGAAGAAGATATTTACATTAGTGGCAAAAAGTCAAGTTGATGTTTTATATCTATAAAAGGAACAGAGGACGATAAACGGAAATGTAATTTTATCAATTGATTTACGTATAGGTGGACCCATTTGAACAAATTTCAACCAAACCTATTGTTCATTAGATATCACTAAGACGGACCAATTCAACTGGGATTTTTGCCCATATGATATGCAGCTATTTCGTTCTTTTCAGAAATTTTATTAAACCGATTAATGTCAACCGCGTAGCTGATTTATAATAATCGAGTACGCGCAACCGTGGTGGTGGAAAAGATTCATGTTTTAATAGTTTTATACAAAAAGTTACTCAATTTGAAGTTTACCATCGTCTACATGGTTTCGGTTGATAGTTTTACTTATTAGCTTCGCCGTTAATAATGGTGATATATTTTTCTAATAGTGTGTCATGTTTTCTTATCAGAGTCCGCATCCGGAAACTAGTTAACAGCCACTTACTTGAGTTTGAGCCCGTTGGCAAGGCTTTCTTTGTCAAAGTTATTTCAGGTAAGATCGATCGTTGTGTGCTACTGTGTTAAGTTCGGTACTAATCACCTAATCACATACTGTTTCTATTGTCTGTCTTATTCATTAACATAAAATGAGCTATAATATAGTGAGCCTTTATTATTTCTTGAAAAGGGAGATAATTTCAATACCTAAATGTTATAGGTATAGAAAATAAATAATACACAGTTATTGTGGCAGGCCAAATACTTGAATTAATTCTTTAGAAAAAAGTATTTATAGAACAATTTAAAGAATGCCCTCTAGTAACAAAAGGGCAGAAAACGTCGCACAGCGTCAAAATCTATTATTTTTTAATACTTTTATAACAGAATACAACTCTAGTAACCAACTTATAAAAATATGTATATAAATATAAAACGCATTATCATGATTATAATAAGCAATTGTTAAGAAAGCATTCGAGTTTGACATATATCCATAGGATTTGTTGTCTATTATTTCTTAGTAACGATTATTTTTAAATAAAGCTTATCTAATCAATAATCAATACAAAAACATCAAGTGATTTACGACTTGATGGCCTCCTGTGCCGTCTTTACGATCTCTGTGGTGGTTGTAGCGGCAGTGGCTTAAAATCTGTATTTCTCATCAGTCTACCACTGCGGCATGTGCTGCATATTGTCGGATCTGTAAATGCGTTTTCTAAGACGTGTTATAGCATTACTGTGTGTACCTATACGATAGATTTTATAATACTATACTTTCTTGATAACAGTAGTAATAACTATATGTTGTGTTCATCAAAGAATTTACCTCTCGCACGAAGAACAGCTTGAACAATTCTGAGCATGCAGGGCCACTGTTCTGCCAAGACATTCTAATGCTCTGTTGCGGACGTATAACAGTTTGTTTGGCCTAATATCTAAAGTTTGTTCCTACCATAGAATTAACTGCAGAATATTTCTGTGCTGTAAATCATATAAATAATTTCTGATTAAGCGTTCGCCCGACTTGACCACATTTTCTTGCAATATTTGTATATTTTTCCCTGCCCTAGTGCAATTGTTAACATATGTCCTGTCCCGCCTGTACAAAAACTCCTTTGTTCCAATTCTTGAAATTTGTATTCGTCCGTCCTTTGTACTTTTTTGAAATCATCCACTGTCCAATTGCGATGTTTTTGAACCCATTGCAATCGCTTCTGTTTGTTAGGCATAGCAATGGATTTCTCACTTTCATACGCCTATGAAAATTTGCTGCTTTTAGTTGCCGTTGTATACTAACGGAAATGTGTTGTAGAGTACACATCCCTTGAAGTAGATGGATGTCGGCCCAATTAATATGAGCTGTAGTGTTAATTTTATTTATTACATATCTAGATTTTAGACGATTTGCAAAATA
>SMLS01059962.1:0-21829 GCA_004785975.1 Popillia japonica
AAAAAAAAAAAAAACGGGTAAAAATTATTAGTTGTGACTGGCTCTGCCGTCTAACCGTCTGAGACGCAAAAGTTCCCGCCTCTACCGGATAACATGCGGAAATTTTCTAAGGTGGAGTGGGATGATGTTAAATTTTAAACTAATAAAAACCATACTTACTCATCTTGGACGATTTTCGATAAAAAACAAATATATTTTACGGATTTACATCAAAATTTGATAGTCAAACGTCAAAGTTTGACATTTAACTGTCAAATTTGATCATACTTGACGTTTAAATGTCAATCTAGACAATATCTGACATTTGGCCTAAATGATCGGTTGGGTTAAGTGATCGGTTGTGAGCGCTAGTCTACTGATCGCGCTGGTCCACCGGTGGCTGGTCCGACCAAACTCGAAGAGTTTGGTGGACTAGCTAGTCTATACCATATTTGACGTTTAAATATTAAACAAGACCGTATTTCAAGTTTAAACGTCAAACTAAAGCTTGTCAATATCATACTGGCTCGTTTTAAACAGATGTAGAGTCAAATCAGAATTATTTGATGTTTTTAATGTCAAAATAAGTCATATTTGACATTTAAATGTCAAACTATTCCATATTAGTGACTTGCTCCACATATTGTACATAGGTCAAACTTCTGTTAAAAACACTTTCAAGAATCATCCAAATCGTACACAACTGCATCAAACACCTCAAGGACAAGATTTTGGAAATTGTATAAATTTCTGAATAGATTGGGGTGTAGCTGAAGTCCAAATTTTACGTCGGCAGTTGGATTGCAACACAGTTGGGGTGTAAGCATATGGAAAGGCATAATTGGAGGCCATATGTGTAATGGGACCTCTCATTATTTTGACTGACATCTGAATAGGGGTATCTTTTAGAGGTTTGTAGACTAAGATTTTGATAATCTCTTTAAAAACCAACCCTTTAGAGCTATTAAGAAAGCTGTGGTTCCAGTTAGGCAGATCACTTGCTCGTATTGGTATTGGAGTTTGATATAATTTGAATGAAATGCTTCCAAGCCGTTGGATTGGAAGCCAAGGGGCTGTTCCGTGCCCTGCGAAGTTGCCAAATCTGACTTGAACTTGATTAATTTATAAGTGGATTTGTTAAAGATCTGGTGTAGTTCTTCCTATTTTTTTTTGGCGACCATCTCAGTGGGGATATCTTTTAAAGATTTTTAGAGAAAAGTTTTGATAATCTTTTAAGAGGCAGCCCATTAGTGTTTCTAAGAAAGTTGTGGTTCCAGTTAGACAGAGCACTTGCTCATTTTAGTATTGGAGTTTGATATACTTTGAATGAAAAGTTTCCAAGCGGTTGGATTGGAAGCCAAGCAGCTGTTTCGTTGCCTACGAGGTTGCCAAATCTGACTTGAACTTGATTATTTTCTAAGTGGATTTGTTAAAGATCTGGTGTAGATCCTCCTAGTTTTTTGGCGGTCATCTCAGTGGGGATATCTTTTAAAGATTTTTAGAGAAGAGTTTCGGTAATCTTTTAAGAGGCAGCCCATTAGTGCTATTAAGAAAGCTGTGGTTCCAGTACTCTAACACTGAAAGAGCACTTGCTCATTTTAGCATTGGAGTTTGACATACTTTGAATGAAAGTTTCCAAGCCGCTGGATTGGTAGCCAAGGGCCTCTTCTGTGATTGTCAGATATGACTTGAACTGGGGGATTTGTTAAGGATCGGTTTAGCCCTCCCTTCCTTCCTCGGTATGAATCTACCGCAAAATACTCAAAAAAAAAACAGAGAAGCCTTTACTGTGAGTAGTCCTTCAAAGTTAGAACATGTAAATAGGTCTTTAACAGGTTAAGTCCCGTGCTTACAACTTCCCTGTACTAAATTTATACAATCTAGATAGGCAGACTAGGTGTACAATTTATCTAAGGCTTCTGATGAATCTGACGTATCCAAGAGTTTTCTCTTGACCTTCGTGGTTTTTGGCACAGCCCCAAACCCGATTTCTCTCAATAGATCCACAAATAAATCTTGTAATTATAGCTGGTTTTCTGCTCCTTTGCTGTGGTTGAGGCCATTCTGGTAACATACAAAGCACCTGATCTTTGTCTATTGGAGAAATCAGACATTTGCAAAAACCTGCTTTTATATTCCTCTCAGCATTTTCTGAGTTTTGAAAGAAGACTAGCGAAGACGTCTTTCCTCACACTGGCTTTGTTTCTTCCAGGACCCTTCTTTCAGTTGCGAAGGCTGCTTCAAGGTGCTTAAAGAACGCAGTGGCCAAGGGCTGAGGCAAGTGAGTTGTATCCTTTAATGTTTGGAAAATAGGCCTATCGGACCTACCTCATCAGTGTTGAGCATGGTGTCATTAACAACCCAAAGCATTTCTGGTCATATATTCGCGACAAGAAAAGATCATCCCGTATACCTAGCGAAATGTTCTACAATAACGTTTCTTATACTTATCCACAAGGAATAGTGAATATTTTCGCGAACTTCTTCAGTAGTGTCTTTGGAACAGCTACTGCTCCATATCATGATCAGTCCGATGAAGTAACATTATCGAATTGCATTGATGTTGGTACTATTACAGAGATTGATGTTTTAAATGCAATTAAAAAACTTGGAGATTCTCCTTCAACTGGTGATGATCAGGTTCCTGCTTTTATAATAAAGGACTGTGCCTATGTCCTTGCTGACCCACTGGTTAAAGTGTTCAATCTTGCAATCCAAACAGGTGTCTTTCCGCAGGTCTGGAAAATGGCAAAAATAATACCTACATTCAAGAGTGGCGACTCTACCGACGTGACGAACTATCGTCCTATTGCGTTATTGTCTAACTTCTCCAAGATATTCGAATCAGTATTATATTCAAAAATATATCCCATGGTAAAATCATTTATATCACCATGTCAGCACGGGTTTATGCGGAAAAGGTACACGGAGTCAAATCTGGCGTCGTTTACACAGTACACCTCGGAGGTTTTGGATGCGGGAGGTCAAGTCGATGCCATATATACAGACTTTTCCAAAGCCTTCGACCGCATTGATCATGGTATTATTCCTTACAAGCTGCACCAATTCGGGTTCCATCACATGTTAATTACCTTTTTGACGTCCTACTTAAAGGATAGGTCACAGCACGTATTTTATAACGGCTTCAAGTCACCACCATACTTAGCTTCCTCCGGGGTGCCTCAAGGCTCTAATTTGGGGCCACTTCTGTTCCTAATCTTTATCAACGATGTAACATTCAATATTTCTTCAGAGAAGCTAATATTCGCCGATGACCTCAAAATATATCGCGTAATTAATAATCCCATTGATTGTAACATCCTTCAAGCTGATTTAAAAGCTATTTATCAGTGGTGCCAATGTAACAACCTGCCTTTGAACTTAGGCAAGTGTAAAGTTATTAGCTATACAAGGAAACATCAGTCTACTGCATTCAACTATACCTTGAATAACTTCGAATTAGCAAGAGTGGACTCGACTAAAGATTTAGGAGTGTTATTCGACAGTAAATTGTCGTTTTCGGAGCATGTGTCTAACGTGGCGTCATCAGGCGTCAGGTTTCTCATCAGGAATTGTCGTTCGTTCTCTAACATCACCGCCCTCAAAACACTCTACTTTTCTCTTGTAAGAACTCGCTTAGAATATGCCTGTCTTGTTTGGTCTCCTATTTGTCAAACACAGAAAAGACAATTGGAAGTTATCCAGAGACGATTCGTGAAATATCTATGGTTCCAGCTTGATTCGGTGTATCCAGCGCGCAACGTTGATCACATGGCACTCTTATCCCGTTTCGATATACCGTCACTAGCCCATAGGAGGATCACGATCAGCTTGAATTTTTTATACAAAATTCTTAACAATGGAATTGACAGTCCATGGCTACTGAACCGAATCAATTTTTCGGTACCCCAATTCTACCGCCGTCCTTGTGCAACATTCTATCTGCCATTTCCTAGAACCAATATACTTGTCAGGTCACCTGTGTATATGATGTGTGACAAATACAATAGCATAACGGGCGATATAGATATTTACCATAACAGTATTTACACCTTTAAAAACAAAGTCAATAATCACTTCAATCCCTACTTGTTATAAATCATTTATTGAGCATTTTGGTGATTGCCTCTAATTAATTAACTGTCTGTGCTTCCTAGATCTTTCTAATTCTATATTGTAATTTTGTTTTGTAATAATAGATGTAAGTTGCCATACCATACTATAACTCACGACTAATTGTTTTCCCTTTCTGTATTTAAATGTCCTGTAATTGGAATATTTTGTTCTGTTGGGCATTAAATGATTATTATTATTAAAATAGCGTAGTCCTCATTGTATCGAATACCTATTCTACTTCTTTCTTGTATACTACCTAACAAGGCACACATTCCTTTAAATGTCGTCTTGTACGCCCAACACGAAATTCCTAACCTAATTGGTTTAACACCTAAGCTGACAAACCTGTATATAGCTGTACCCTTTCCGTAATTCCACGGTTAGTTTATTCGTAATTTGGTATTAAAGTCCCCAGCTCGGGCGCCAGTTACTCCGGGCTTAGCTCTAAATGAAAAATTCAAGTTTATGCGGGGATATATATATATATCCAACGTACGTAACTTGTAAGGGAATTATTATACAGAAGTTATTGTACGCTATACTTATGCACGGTATTGTACCGAAACTCCGCACTCCGTCGCTAAACTTCCACAGACAAACACGAACACACATGTTACACACAATTCCGGTGTAGTAGTGGTGGCGGTAGAGAAAGCGAGGCGATACCAACTAAAGTCCGACCAACATAAATAACCGGCGCAAACTTGGGAGTAGAGACATTAAAAGCTCTCGCAGCGGAGGATAATAATATCAGTCAAGATGGAATCACTGCTCTCCAGTTCGGAATGATATGTGCCGGTGCACTCGACTTCCCCACTACAATTAGTCCATAGCAATTTATTTGACGGGGGATTATTAAGTAGATCCGGAATCTACGTTAAGTTTAGTGGATATACAGGGTGGCTCGCGAAATGAAAAAGAGGAAAATCGATAATCGGATTAAAATCGAATGATCTAATTTGAAGAGGCACTCCGCCCCAGCGCCGACTCGGGCCCGAAATTAAATTCCAGTTAAATCGTCCGACCGTTCCGTGCGTCTACCCTATTTGCATACACAACAAACGCATATTGACACAGTCCCCGCAATGAAGGTATTTACGATAGGTAGCGGAAAAACACTCGGCGTAACGTTCCGAAACTGGATTAAATTCGACACCGGCACAGTGATCGGGAATGTGTCGAATCCAACTCCGCGGATGACGGCGGAATGAGGTTCCATAGATGGCGCTGTAAGCGGGATTGGAAGTTGTGTAGTGCGTATGGTATGTTCAAAATTATAAGAAACTGACTTTTAATGTGTTTGCAATTTCGAAGAGAATCCGCTCTCTTTTGGGGATAATCATCTTCTTTGTTAGTTAGCAATTAGACTGGGTTCGTAGGCGTAAAGTAATTCATGCATGCTGCAGATGTTCCGTAGAAGGTTGGTCCATACGATGGCAGTCTTCGCCATTCCAATAGTAGTAGGATGTCTCCTCCTCCTCATTGCAGAATCTACAAATAATCTCATCCTTAAAGATGTCAGTTCCCACTGAATCCCACTGACATCCGTGCCCTGTTAGGTCTCGTCACTGTTGTACTCGGTTGAGAGCCAGCACATCTGCTGCTAAAGATGGCTGCCTGCCTCACCTATTTGCTGTGTCTCTGTCCTTCAATGTTGATCCGCTGTATCTCCTCCAGTCTAATGAATATTGTTGCAGAACCTTTTCTTGCTAGCTTGTTTGCTAATTTGTTGACTGACATGCCCTTATGCTCCTGCACCCACACCAAAGTAACTTTGTTATGTTTGGCCAGGATTATTACGTTTTCCAGACAGTTCTAAGCCAGTTTTGAGGTTATCTGATGGGATGCTAATGTTTTTAGGGTAGGCTGGATATTCGGTTGGAAACGGATCAGCTGTTAACCTTAAGTGTGAGTTTGGCATTAGCATTTGGGGCGGATTCGCATATCAGTCAAATGAATATCAAGCAAGTGTTCCTAAATGGAGATGTGGTATATAGGTATATACCAAAAGGTGTTGGAGGACTAGTAAATTATGCATTCATGCAGAGATCATTACACCGATTGCGACAGAGACCAACCACTCAAACAATACGCGATTCAATTTTACACTAAAAAGTCAGGCTGTCGACACTTTAGTAAAATATATTGATTGAGTTCTGGAAAATCTGCAATAAATGAAGAAGAAGGACATAACATCTCCTCGAAGTGAACCGATCCGATCTAGTTACATCAGCAAAACAAATAGCTACACAGATAATCTAATCTCGACTAGATAAACAGATGTTATCAAAACACATCGACAATACGTTATATCGGGGGCATTGTATGTATCTATGTATATCCACCGTGGAATTTCTCCCAGAAATTACACATCCTCTACTAGTATCGTTGCGTAGACTACGCCGACTGAGCGTAGCATTATTGCTCCTCCCTCTCCAGTTAAACTAGTGCTACAATACATTGTGCATACACGCTATGTACTCAATCGATATTTCATATACAATTACATCGACAAACGATTGCATAGAGACAGAGTATAGGAAAGTGCAAAGGGCCCGATCAAAACAGATTAGGTTATGCAGGCTGTATAACCGTATATTATTCTAATATGTTCCGCTAGCGCTTTGGCTTTTAGCTTTATACATTTTGCGGAACTATCGACAACAAGTGAGGCGGTAGAATTTCGATGAAATGCCGGTAAAATCTACCGCCAATATGTTAGAGCGCGTTAGAAGCTTGCGTACAGGTATTGAATTGAAGATATGCGTTTGTGGGATGCTGCACAGACCATGATCAAATATCGTTTGTTTAGAATGAAATTGGTTAGCATATGAAACAATAACTGGCGCCCAAGCGGGGACTTCAACTTTATGTAAATCATGAACAAACCAACCATACACCATCACCTCAAAGGAAATATTCAGACATTGATTACCCAGAATAATTTTTTTTAAATTAACATAGTGAAGGAAGAGGGCGTTTGCTTCCTATAGCAGACTGGCAGACAATGGAAAAGTTAGGTCACAAAAATGGTCTTTAGTCAAGGATTCCATGAAGAAATTGTTCCAAAAATAAAGTACAAAGAGACTCAACTTGCTCTAAAAGGCTTTACTCCTACTGGACAATCCTCGAAGCCACCCAAACGAGCAAAAACTTAGAACTTATACAAGCCTTTTGGTCCGATTGCGGAAGGGTGGGTACACTAAGAAGGTGGATGCTGTCTCCTTGGCGGCTCCTCCAACTTGGCCAAACACTACTTTCTAAAATATATTGTCAGAAAACCGACCGTTTAAAGTCGGATTCAGAGTGGCGGTAGCGGGACGGCGACCGAACGGTAACGGAACGGCCAGGATTACCAATACGAAGGGAGTTGTTTTCCACCAAATCAACACCAGACCACACGCATCCTTGAGGGCACGTTAGAAGCTTTGTGAGCTTGGTTAGGAGGTTCTCATGAATCCTCCTTATACGTCAGGTCATCAATGATTATCTGCCAGTTTGCTCAATGTTTTCCTCTTCATTTGAGCCTTTCTTTCCACAATTTTCTTCTTCAATCGCTCCTATGATCCATAGTAGGAATTGCTGTTGAAGGTTTCTGCTTTTTCAAGGAAGTCGATAAGTAAAATTTCCTGCTAATTTTGCCAGCCGACTTTCGTGTTTTTTGGGCGAGGTTCGCTGGCTCCTGTCTACCCACCTAACTGCCATACTTCATCCATGGTAACATACCGCATATTGCGGCACCCTGCCTTTCAAAAATAGCACCGTCAGGGCCAAATGCTCATGCAAATTGAAGTGTGGACGATCTTCTGATATCTTTAGAGTGTCGACTAACTTATTCAACTTGATTCTGCTAAAATGCTTCTGTCCACTTTTCTAGTGTAACCACCTCATTTGGG
Organism: Popillia japonica; assembly: GCA_004785975.1. Taxonomy (NCBI): domain Eukaryota; kingdom Metazoa; phylum Arthropoda; class Insecta; order Coleoptera; family Scarabaeidae; genus Popillia; species Popillia japonica. The sequence continues at coordinate 7,992 of SMLS01059962.1, forward strand.
CGCCCAACACGTTCAGCACCATTGGTGGTTGTACACCCACGTTTAAAGTCTGCAAACCATTTTTCCACGATTGTTTATCTAGTCGGGATAATGTCTCTGTCAAGCGAAGCGTTGACTTGAATTCTTCAAACAAAAAATGCACACATTTTGCGAGACTACTAAGTAGCATGTGTGTGTGTGTGGGAGGGGGCGGGGGGTTGAATGAGGTGGAGGTCACGCAGCCACTGAGAGAGCTACATGCATATCAAGAATGACGTGGAGCAGGTAAAATACAAAGACAGATTAAGAGGGAACCGCCGTAGCGGAAGATTAATATATCGCTTTTGTTGGATTACGGGCTTTTGAGAGGGGGCTTATTTTATACCGCGCGAAAAAAATTAAGAATGAAATATGAGCTCGGATCATAATAATGAAATGGATGCTGTATTCGAGAGGAATAATATTGAAATACGTAACGAGAACAAAGTAGAGGAGCAGCTTTATGTGAATGTTGCTCTCCCTTTGTGGGAAGTATGAAGTAGGTACATATATAAACGTATAAGATAGAAAGAGAGAGAGAGAGCAGCTGCGTGTAAGGAAGGTATTTTGTATTTTCGCGGAAATATTTCACTTTATTTGATCGTATTCCACCAGACGGATGGCGCCTCGTCCCTGTTTGATGCCTTGGTACAATTCTCTATTGTGTTCCGAAAGGATTTTAATGGTTGAGGTGGAGGAGGAAACATTTAAGTAGCTTAAATTGACTGCTTAAGCATATAATATCTCTACATATACAATTATTGCCGTCCTAGAAACGTCAATACCACAAAAACCTACACAATTTCAATACATATATCGTTCATGGGGTAATTCCCCGACCATCCAGAAGGTCGGCGGGAATTTTCTTTAGTTTCCCGCTGAGAAAAGTAACGATAGAGGAATTCGCTTAACCTAAAAGCCCTATCGGACCCCGGCCAACGTCGGAAAAAAACTGACGTTTCTCTCGGTCCTTCTCCGACGTTACGCAATTCGTGCGTAGTACATCTTTATTTCCCCACGACTGATTGACGGTTCCGTTATTAGGATCTGTTCATGTGAGCAATTTATTATGTGTATTTTTTTGCAACGGAGGCGATCCGGGGCTCTTTCTTCGTTTGTTTGTTATGAATTGAGAGCGCGGAACCTTTCTTTCCGGCGATTGTGATTTATGATATAACATCTTTTTGTGTGTGTGGGGGGAGGAGGAGGAGGGGTAAAATCGTGGGGTAGGGGATACTGTATACTCCTACACAACTGCGTATGTTTAATACACGGGTGCGATCTTTATAGGGACTATTTGAAATCGAATGTAGGTTAGTTTCCGATGAAATACTAGATGGCAGCACAAGGGCGTAGTTGGATTTACCTGTAGTTCAGTTTCTGAAAGTGAACATGTGTTTTACAACCTTCTTTTAGCAAAGTTTGTCGAAAGTGCGAGTGTGTTTATAGCGATTTGTTTGTGATCTTTATTGAATCTACCGGATTTTCATTAGATTCTTTTTTGTTTGGGTTTATATTACTTTTCTTTTAATTCGATTTAGTTTAGTGTACATTTAGAAATAAAATAGTAAGCAAAGTAATATCTTGCATTTTTTTTTTCGTCAGTGACTTTGTTATTATCTCAATGTAATACGTTATTGTAATAAAATAAGAGCATATATATTGTTTGGTAATTATTGTCAACCTTTATGCATACTTTCTTGCATAAAGGCATTTAACTTCGTTTATTTACTTTAAAAATAAATAAAACCTTGCTGGTCAGTGACACGTTTAGTTTCCGAGGAAATACCAGAGGGCTCTTTCAGGCTCGTTTTTTTAACATTGAGTTGCCATTCTACGTTACTTTATCTATGGTTTAATAGTTATACAGTCTTCTTAACGCGCATAACCTCAAACGGCGCATGGTTTAATTTTACGCTAAGAAAGCAGGCAGTCGACCAATTCTATCATAGCTGATAAATTGACTGAATTTCTCTTTTAATACCGAGAAAAAACTATTTTTAGTGATCGCTTTATTTTAGATCTAAAATAAAATAACCTCGTCAGTTAGGGGTTAATTTCAACGCCTCCCTAAATAAATAAATAATAAAAAAGCATCGCAATTTCCATTAACCCCCTTTCGCACATATGCAGAGGGTTTATCGGCGTGTTGATCTAAATTTAGATATCAAATTCGCAGTAAATTACTATGCCGTAGGGTGTTTCCCCCCTAACACAACTATAGCACGTAATACGGTTGCCCACTTTTAGCACTGCGCCTTTATTCATACAAGTACGTGTATACAACCTACCTTTTAGTAGAACGTAGATACTCCTCTTTACAACTTCGCTCCCTTTAGTTATGTATACCGCCTGTAATTAAATAAACAGGTGCTGTAGTAGCTGCGGACTCGAGTACTGTACTCGGGATGGACATGCATATCGTAGTTTATGGTTAATCGACGTTATATCGCGCCTCCTGGTTAGACTAAGGTTTTTGTTTTTAGGTAGTTGCGTAATGAAAGGTTGGCACAACTGTGACGCTGTCAAATTTCAAAAATCTGACAACTGCCAAATATAAATTCAAATTGTCAACAGCAACACCAGAGGTGGGAGTTGAGGACCGCTAAGAACTGATATGGTTCTTCGAAAATCGTTTAGGAATTGTTGATCTATTCTGTACTCCTTTCCTAGTCTAGTCTTCATTTTAACTCACTAGCCTGATGCCTTCCACAGCCTGACAAGTCTCCAATAAGGTACCATTATGGTGGTCATAGATTTGGTAGAGTGGCTGAACCAGTTCTTATCTTCGTTTCTACCACCAACCTCTTAAGTACCACTTGGATGATTAGATTAGATTAGTGGTGGCCTCTTTCACCGCGACCTTCCCGGTCTATTGTGATCCCCAATAATCGTAAAAGGCGCCCTCTAATTTTGCCCTCTTTATGAGGCTTAACGTCCTTGAAAGCGGTTCCTATTAACTCTGTGCTGTGGGATACTCTGTGCCCAAAATTAGAAACCTTGTCCTTGCCAGGCCTTCTCAGTGGCACAGTACATAGACTGGGGTATCTTCTTCCTCCTGGCAGAATCTGCACATGGCATCTTCCGCTAGGCCTATCTTGTACATATGCCTATTTAGTCTACAATGACCTGTCAACTGACTTACTTTCATTTTGACGGTTTTCCTGTCTTTATCTAGTAGGTCTCTAGTGATTTCAGGCTTCTGTTCTTCTAGGAACTCCTTTGCCTGTCTTTGCCTAAGTAATCTTTGCCACCAATTCCTGTACCTATTGTGTATCCATTCGTTGATGGATTTGTGATTCGGTGGTGCCCAAGGAAGGACCAGGCTCGACGAATTGCCTCGAGGAACCTTGTCGTGGCTGGGAACCCAGGCCAGAATTAGTTTCCTTTGGGAACCCACCTCATTTAGGGCATTAACGCAGTACCAAACCCACTTGGATGATAGAGAAATGACAAAACATATCATGCTCAAGTTCAGGGTGATGGTCCACCAGAGGTATAACCACCACAAATAAACGTTCTTCCAATTTTTGGCACTGATGTTAGAACTCTAGTCTGTTAAGGGGATACTAAAAGTTAGAAATGAATTGGAAGTTTTTTGGCGAGATTGGAAGGCTTTTTTGAAGGACATTTATACTAGTTTGAAGACATGGATTTCATATATACATAGTTCCAGAATTATAAAATTAAATAATGGATTACGCAGGATTCCTGATGCTTAAACGAAGCCCAAAAAGTGCAAAACAAATTCTGAACCCCCAAACTGCTGATGTTTAATAATGTTTTGGGTTATAAAGAAATATCATCAATGGGGGCTCAATTATTGAAGACGCGACCTCCAGAAGAAACGACACGATAGTTTGGATGAGACATCCAGAATCAACTACCAATTTGGTAACCACAGGCAGCTTTTATGAAAATCCATAAATTATTAGCACGCAATTTTATTTTTCATGCTGTAAAGCAGGTTTCAAGAGTGTGATTCGTTAATTATCCACTGATCTTTGAAAGATATTTTCCTGCGACTATTACTGCTGAATCCCAGTTGCATGACTACTCACCTGTAAATAAACTTAAAGAAAACTCCAATACCTTCTTTAATGCGCCATTTTGGTAATGCAATTTTGACTCGAGACAAAACTCCAAAGTCAAGACAATGATCTCTGCAGTTTTCTTAGACTGACCAGTACAGTTCGCATATCCAAACCCCAACTTCATGGCCTTCTAAAACGGAAAATAAGCGGGAAAATAAGTCAGTTTAGAATTAGAAGTACATAATTCTAGATATTAAATTTTAATTTTTTCCGCATAGAAGTCCCCAACTAGCAGATTGAAGCAATATTGATGTCCTATTTTGGTCATTTTTTCGTCTACGACGTCATACGTACCCTATATTACGTATATAAAACGTTGTAACCATACCTGCGTATATATACACGTCATTTATTGGTCATTTTTTCGCCTGCCACGCCCCTGCGTGTCATACGCCACTGTAAAACATTTTATTAAAGTTCACTTCAAATCTTCATTCTTGAAGTAATTTTATTTCTGTTAAATAGATGTTTCTGGATATAAAATTGTCACATCTGTTGTCATCTTGTTTTGATCATTTTTTCGTCTAGAATACGATACAGACTCTATTTGACGTCTATAAATCGTTGGAACGCAATTTATTTACCTTTTTCATGCGAGAAGCAGCATCAACAATTTTTATTATCTTATGATTAAGGATTCGTCGATTTCTTCTAATTTGTTGTCACTTTTCATCTGCGAGTTGCGATTTGACGTCTCTAAACTCTTGACGAATACTGTTTTTGGGAAAATGTTGGAACTTATTGAAGAATGCTCTCAAGAGTTTGTAGGTTTTCAGAGATCTACAGGAATCTAACAGAATTTCAATTGCTTCAAAATGATGTAGCGGAAGCAGGAAAAAGGGGGCTAGTGGGTTCCGATCCTCAAATATACATAAAACGAGTTACTTCCTTAATAATCATAGAATTGGAGTCGCAATAAGATTGTTTTTTTATATTTGCAGGAAGCATCTTGCACTCCTGTACAGAACAAGCTTGTAAGTCTTCAACCCCATGATTTATCCAAATTTAATCTTCATGACTCTGTTTTTTTTTTGGAAGGCAAGTAGTTGGAGGATGGCCATAGGTTTATTGCACTACTGTCTTGATCCAACAGCTTTTAAAGGAATTGTAGTCCTCAAATGAGTCTAGTAGGTGGTGCCTGCGAATCCTATCATTGGTATTGCCAAAGTTCCAATTCTATTGCTTCCAGAAAAATGGAAAATAATGAAAGGGACGCAAAAAATTTTGGTGGCACACTCGTTGGCAAATTAGATTTATGAAGTTTCAATTAATAAAGAAATAATGGAATATACGCATTAAAAAAAATAGAGTAGGTTTCTATAATATATAACGCAAAAAAAATCCCTATACGCTACTATTCCCGGCATATATGTATAAAAGCAATAATAGAGGGCGCACCATTCTGCAGCAGGCAGGGACTAGGCAGTATGTATATTTAATTTTAATTAAACAAATTTGCATAGCGAGAAATTAAAAATACAAGAGCCCCGGACGACTATATTCGGGACAGACGACAAAGGAAATAGTAATTATTATGTAAATATTTTCATATCCCTTTTGCCCTCTGGTATCTATTTGTATTATTTTTTAATCGAGGCACGGGGCCCGATCCGTTTTTGGATGCTGTTCTTTTTGACCGACCCTGACGGAAAATTGATGTTTAAACGAAAATTTCCACTCAACATGGTCGGCCGAAATGGAACGGGAATTGATTTTGAGGCCGGCGCAGAATAATTGAAAGGTAAAATTGGTATGCCGCATTGATATGGCGGTGGATTTTTATGTAGGTATGGACCGTAGCAAAAGGGATATGGAAAATTTATTTAATATATTTTGTGCGAAAATAAGCGTTTTAAAAGCTAAATTAAATTGTTAATTGCGACCGTCCGATTTTAATTATAGATGCGTTCGATTTGTTTGATTTGATGATAAAATATGAGGAAGCTTTTATACATTGAAAAGATATTACTTGTAATTAATTAACGCTTTTGTGCCTGTATATTATTTGACGATCTAAGTCAATTTTGGTTGGAATTCTCGGCGTAGTGCTCCTAATGTGGGTAAGTGTTTCTTTTTCTTGTAACCTATTTCTTTTCCTAATTCTTTTTTTAATTTTAATCTCTTTAGGGTTTTGTCAACCTTTTTGCCAACCTTATAACATATTTTAACAGCTCTAATCGATATCTATCGATGAATAATCATCTACAACCAACTTTTGTCACTCAACTTTTACGACTTGTCCCTTGACCTTGAGGTGTAGATGTGCAGATACCGTTAATGGACCACCACCTCGCAAATGGGCATGAAAAAAATGAAGTACAGTTATAAGCTAGAATATTCCAAAAGATCGGAGAAGTGAATATAAACATCGTCCAGAGAATGATCATTAACAATGATCTCATTCTTCTTATTATTAGACGAAAACTCTTCCCTTTATGTACCTAAAGAAAAAGATAAAATAAAAAGAACAGAGACTCATCTTAATACCAACTCCTCATTCTTTAATATTACAAACGATATCTCAGACGCAGCATACAATACCCAAACACAATGAGGGTAAAAATAAATTCTAATAATCCTCGGCGTCCAGTGGAGTCCAATAAACTTTATGAAATAAACAAGTGGGATGGAGGTAGGGGGAGGTGGGCGCTCGAAGTAAGTAGGCCGCGCCCGCAGAAGTACAGGAAACAAAAGCGAACAGACCCCCCTCCCTATTTTTTCTACGTAATTTATGTTGCAAAATAAAGCGGATATAATGGGGAAACGCACACATTCTACCCATCCTATCTCCGATTTTGTGTGGGGAATGAATTCAAAAGGAAATTTTTGGGGTTATTCACGAAAACATACAGCGTAAAACGGGGGTAGTCTCTAATAATAATGCAGGCATATACATACTATGTAGTACATACGTCTTATGGAGATGTATAATATTAATGCTTTTTTGGCGTAGAATTTTGTCTGTGCTAGGAGGTATTATAAATTATTGTCGGGAAAATTGTAACAAATTGATTGGGTTATGTTCTGGTAGCGGTATTAAGTGCATTAAAAATAATATTTAACGATTATTTTTATGGTTATTAGTCTAGACTGAAATGGTAAATAATTTTCTATAATGGAAAAATAAACGAGGGTTGTTAAAAGCACATTAGTTAGATTAAATCGAAGATCCACACATTATAATATATCCCAGGCATAGTTTTAAAAGAATGTAAATAAAATAGAGTGATGCCAGGCTTGTCCTTCCTCAATCTAAGATGGTGGATACGTCAAAGTCTTCACCATACACAAAAAAATTCGTGTCATCAACAGAATTGATTATTGCAATTAATTAATCTTCAATAAAAAAGATTTACAAAAGTAATGGTTCCAATCCACTTCCCTGTGGCACTCCTATAATCAATCCTAAATTCAGGTAGTTTTTTCTTAAGATTTGGCCAAAATTTTATCTATCTTCACCTCTCATTACTAAACTCCTCTTCTAAGTTGGATTTTGCAGATTTTGGTCTTCTATCCGAGCATTTTCTTTAGCATGGAAGTCTTTTTGGTGCTCTATCAATTATATCCTGTTAGTCATAATCCTAGATAATTTAAGGTCTTCTAAAAATGTTAGGCGTCCAATTTAGTAACCAACGTTCTCATGATTTCTAGCTGTATAAGTCATTATATGCAATTTCTCATTTAGCTTTTCGGCTAACAAACTAGAGTAGTATAAATCCTCACATTTTGCCCAAAAATTTTTGCCATGCTTAGCCACAAAGTCTAGAAGATCTCTGTGACTGCTCCAACTAATCTGGATACTTAAATTCTCTAATACTCGCCCAAAAATCCATTATGCAAAATCTAACAGCAAAGCTTTAAATGTTTTCGAATCTGGTCCCCAGAGGGTTAATCGAATCTTTTTCTAAAAGTCTTGCTCATTCAACTGCAGTTTGTACATGCTGGCAGGACATCTCCATGATTTTTTGAGAACAACAAGTATGATATAAGTTCGTCATAGCTTCTTGGAGGTCTTCTGAAGCTTTAATTTCTAAATGGACTTGTTTGATCTTGTTGTTTCCCAGGTTCTGTCTATATTGGTGCCACCAGATTATGTCCTTCTTTCCACTTCTATTGTCTTGTTCCAGTCTTATGGCTGCATAAACATACAACAACATTCCCAAAATTCACATTGCAAATTGCATCCTTTTTGGTCTTACTAAACCTAACAAGCCAGTGTACTCGTATGTTGGAAGGTCCTTATTACTCAATGAATTTTCTGATACGACTTTGCTGGTCAACCTTCACCTGTGACCACAAAAGAGGGTTCAGAATTGTTTAGTTTCTTCAAGAAATATAATTTATATAAATATAAATTTGCTTAGAGGTCCAATTCCTAGCAGGAAATGAATTATTTTGTTGATAAAATGCTTGTAGATACCAAAGAGGTGGTTGCTACCCAAACATTGTTGCTATAACCCTTCATGGTATTCTCGTAAAAGTCAAAATGATGTACGTTAGAAGTTAATTTTCCAAGAGAGAGATACTCTATGGGCTGCACCAATTTGCAGAGAGACTTAGTTTCTAGCTGGTATTGAGTATTATCTGGAGACAAATCTTCTGAACATTCAAAAACGGGTTCTTATACTAAAGTCGTCACCATAACCTCTAGAGTTGCTTGATATTTTCTCGATCCTTCTAGATTTTGAAGAAACGCATCTAGAAGATGGCTAGTTCCTATGAGATACTGTCAACATTGTTGGATTTCCGAAAGTCTTCTTGATTCAAATTTTGAAGACCCATTCCCAAAACTTTGTTCCAAACATTTCATTCATCTGGTGCTGGGCTCAAATTCCAGAATATTTCAACGAGAAACTTGCACCATCTAATTTTTGGCAAACATATAGCGTGGGATACATCATAAAGTCTTTTCTCACAAGCTTAATATCTGCCAGAACTTCATATAAACAGTTGTGGTGGCAACGATAGCTGGATTAATTTTATAAATTCTGAAGACCTATACGTGGATGTGACGTCACCCTTTCCATAAATCACCCAAACTTACTTGCAGAGGCACCCCTAACAATAACGCAACCATATTTAGAGATAAACTAACTACAGTTTTTGGGCAGAAAGTCGGAAACAGTCTGTCGACATGTGTAACTTAATATTGTTCTTGATTTATAACCTTCATAACAATCGAATATTCGATTTATTTAGTGTTTAGGGGGTGACTGCTTTCGTCGTAGGAGGGTGGAATTCCTAATGCGATTCGAATGGAATTATCACCGCAGATCATTAAGCATTAGCGTTTCGATATTCGGTCCATTCTGGAACTACGGTGAGCGTGTTTTCGCCAGTTTCGAAGTTAATGCAGCGATGTCTGCTCCCCCAACGATATATGTATATGTATTTATTTCCCTACGGTATGTGGGACACAAATTGAGTCAACAGATGTTGGATATTGACGTCTGTTCGGGTGAACTAATGCATTTTTATTCGTGTAATTTGCACATTTTCGGATAAACTAGAAGGGGATAAATGGGAGAGGGAACGGGGGTTATCCCTGTGTTTACAACATATAAATTAGAGAAAATTTTATTAACTTGCATAGTTTGGTTATGTCAGCTGTCAAAGTTTGAAGTTTCAAAAGCGTTGTAGTGGGACCAACCCTTCATTAGGTAACTATTCAGAAAAAGGTCCTCTAAATCAGCTCTAATCTCCTCTACAATTTGATCTTCTTCTGTGGGATCTGACAGGAATTCAAAGTTGAATTGTCCACCATCATGGTCCGACAAATCACATCTCAAGAATGCTTTCTCAGATTTTGGCCACCCACCCTATGACAACCAATTGTGTATTGGTTGTCATAGCTTTTTAGGGCAATCAAATAATCTCCACCATCTTAACCATCCTGAGAAAACATTGAAGTAAGAAGAAGAAAATATTCATCACCACCTCAGATAGTCTTCAAATTGGTTGCCAAGTCTAATGCTTTGATGTCTCATTTAGAATAGGAGTCAGTACAAATTGCACAATTTTCATTCATTCATCTGTAGTCTACGTTAGCCAACCCCTAACTTCGAAGCAATAATTTTTGCAGCTGCCTCACCCTCAAGTTCACAACTGAGTTCACACCTGATGATAAAGAGAGCACAGGTAAGGTAACGAATTCCCACATCGTTTGACCACTGCAGCCATCACCACAAATTTTACAAATATAGGATGAACTTTATTTTTTTATCCTCATAATTGGTGATCTGTTTTTCGAATTATTTCATTCAGTTTTGAAGTCCTTTCAAGTGGCTGCACTTCTGGCGGAGGATCTACCACTTTGGTTTGACTTTTGCTGCTAGATTCTCACCTCTACTTTGGGGTGAATTAGGATATCTGATTTACATTTCTACTCCATTCAAATTCTTATTGTTCCAATATCAGATTCCAGAATTTTGGAAATATTTTTAGCAATATAAGCTAGTAGAAGCAGGACGTCGAACTCTATAGGAGGGGGTTGATGGTGGGTGGTGCAGTATTTTTGTAGTAGGTTTCAAAACTTTGTCAGATCATCCTGTCGAAGAACCACCAAGCTATAGAACTGTAATACGGCCTAGGAGGCTGCTGCAGCTGTTTATAACAGGTCATTCAGGGTGGACAGCTTAGAGTCATTGTGCTGGATCCATTTTATTGCCCTACCAAAAGCAGATAAAAGCTTATTTGGAGCAATAGGGGATTAACTAAAGAGTCTCACACTAATCTAAAATTCCAAAAAATAACGCAATCAAAAAAGTTTCAACTACTATGGCTTCACCGATCATGAGTTTCTGAGGTTATCACCTCAAGAAGATGGAAGATCCTAAACTTCTTGGGAAGCTTGGAGATCAATTAATCATTGGTCACAGTAAAGGGAAGCACTCACACAACCATCTCTGATTTATTCACCAGTCATGACTTTCTGAGGCTGTAACCTCAAAAAGATGGAAGATACTAAACTTCTTCGGAAGTTCGTCATAGCTTCTTGGAGGTCTTCTGAAGCTTTAATTTCTGGTTGGACTTGTTTGATGTTGTTTCCCAGTTTTTGTCTGTATTGATGCCAGCAGATTATTACCTTCTTTCCACTTCCATTGTCTTGTTCCAGTCTCATGGCTACAGAAATATACAACATCGTACTTTCTCAGAATGCACATTTTGCAAATTGCGTTCTCTTTGGCCTTGCTAAGCCTAATAAGCTAGTGTTCCTGTATTTTGGAAGGTCATTATTACTCAATGAATTTTCTGATACGACTTTGCTGGTTAACCTTCACCTGTGACCACAAGAGAGAGTTCAGATTTTTTTAGTTTTTTTAAGAAATATAATTTATACAAATATAAATTGTGTAGAGGTCCAATTCCTAGCAGGAAATAAATTATTTTGTTGATAAAAAGCCAAAAAATAATGTAGCTCAAGCATTTACTGAGTTATCACCTCAAGAAGATGGAAGAGCCTACACTTCTTGGGAAGCTTGGAGGTCAATTAATCATTGGTCACAGTAAAGAGAAGCACTCACACAACCATCTCTGATCTATTCACCAGTCATGACTTACAGAGGCTGTAACCTCAAAAAGATCCTAAACTTCTTCGGAAGTTCGTTAAAGCTTTTTGGAGGTCTTTTGAGGCTTTAATTTCTGGTTAGGCTTGTTTGATGTTGTTTTCCAGTTTCTGTCTGTATTGATGCCAGCAGATTATTACCTTCTTTCCACTTCCATTCTCTTGTTCCAATCTCATGGCTTTCCATGAGCCAGGATGGCCAGTCATGACTTTCTGAGACTGTAACCTCAAAAAGATGGAATCTACTAAAGTTCTTCGGAAGTTTGGAGGTCAATTGGTCATGGATCACAGTGAGTAGAGGCAGTTACATAACCATCTCTGATTTATTCACCAGTTCACCACCTTCTGAGGTTATCGCTTCGAGAAGATGGAAGATCCTAAACTTCTCTGAAAGTTTAGAGGTCAATTGGTGGTAGAGAAGAGAGGCTAGTGGTGGGGATAGCCGCATATTCACTTCATTTTAATCTAGTACAAAGTAAAGGTTAGCAAGATCAATATTCGCAATTAAAAACCACAATAGTTGGCGGACTTTTATAAAAGGAACATCTGCAATGAAAATTAAATCTTGGCGTGATATATGTACTTCCACGGTAAATACGCTTTTTAATTAAATATGTATTCATTGCCGGCGGTACATTCCAACTTGAACTGTTGTAAAATCTAACAGGTGCACGCAAGTCAGTTCTCTTTATGTTGTTGCAACCTCTTTATGTTGTTTTGATTTTATTACTATAAAAATAGCAAACCCGTTGTACTTTATAAAATAACCGGAAACTTAAAACTACACGTTACTACCGGCTGCTCGGTCTATCTGCTTCTGCATTATTTGAATGTTTAATTAGTTTTTTTAGTAGGCACGCAACGGCAATATTAATTATTTAAGTTCAATTTAAACCGGACTACGCCGAAATTAAAACGGGTCTTTAATGCATATGTAATTAAAACTTCCATAGTCAGAATATACGACCCTTTACCCAATATTAAACTCGTTTTAAAGACACAGCTGAAGGAGAACTTCAAAAGCATACAGATTGTTTCGTTTCCGCGAAAAGAAATCGGAGGAAGCTGGGTGGATATTTTTGTTTAACACCAATGGAATTAGCTGCACTCCGGAATGCTACCCATAAAAATGGAGAACCAATCTCCTTCCTGAAATTAAGTTGGTAGAGTCGGTCTTGTACGTAGTGGTAGAGCGGAGTGGCGCATTCAACGCGGATAGATCGTGTAACTCTAAATGCGGGAGAAACCATCTCCGTTCCGCGGAAATAGTTATTATTTTACTTTTAATCCCGGCCGATTGTGTAGTTCCCCACTTATTTTAGATTGGAAACTAAATTTGATTCAAAAGAAAATATGTTTTTTAACCTTACATTAAAGTCACGGTTTTAAATTAAATAATAAATAAAAATGGGGGTGAAAGGAAGGGGAAGGAGAGCTGGAGGAAGAAAAAAAAACCCTAAAGAAAAGTAGACAAAAAGAAGAAGAATTTTGAAAAGAAGTTAACAACCAAAAAACCACTTCCCCAATTCCTCAAAGTGAAAGTAGTGAAATCAAAAAATGTGTCCAAACGTACAAGCCGCCAGGAGGTTGGTAGAACTCCTAGCGGCGAAAAGAAGTATTAGAATGTCAAGAATGAACCTGACAAGGTAAACAAACTAAGAACTATTAAGAAAACTATACAAATCAGGTAATAAGACACCATTAAGATTAAGAGGAAACGTTCACACAAGAAGGCTGATAAACGCATATCGAGCAACAAAAAATGAATTTTCCTGATGGCACCTAATCTAAAGGAAAGCTCACGGATCGACACGAAAACCAACAAGGAAAGCTCAAGCTTCAAGAGAATTCTATAATCACCATCAACAATATAACAATAAGTTGCATATCCCCTTTAATATCTATCTAACATCTGTCAAATTCTAAAACAGTGTTCTGTAATTCGAACCGTCAAAGTACTACTGTCACTACTCTAATTTATTATTAAACCAAAAACGCATTTTTTTTAAATTTTTGACATTGACTACAGAGATGTCAAAATATAAACAAAACATAAAAAGAATATAAAAATGTCAAACATGCTTCTTGTAAGCGATTCATGTTACACAATCAGATAACTTGATTTATAAAAACGTTCCTCATCAATAAAACAGTTTTTTTTT
>SMLS01059963.1:0-23771 GCA_004785975.1 Popillia japonica
TGTGTAATCTTTTACGCGTTATTATTGTTATTATTTATTATTAATTTTTTGTGGTTTTAGTTGATACAAAAGTAGTAAAATTAAAATCAATCCAAGTACAGGATCCTGCATTAGCAATAGGAATTATTGGGTTGTCGACAAGGTATAGACGGTTTGTATACATATACACTGCTGCAAATAATTGACGAACACCCCCTGAATCACTCTGAGCACAATCTGAACGCGTGAAGATACATCTAAAAATTTTGCGGAGTATAAAGGTTTCCTATAGACGAGTCCATGTAGCGCGTTTCGACTTTTGCTACAGCCGCATTTTTTAATGAGCGGCTCCGATAGATGGAAAATGTCGTCACCATGGAGACTGACGGGGGTGGGTGAAACCGGTTGCTCTTAGTGTGGTGTGAAGCTACTTAAGTGACTTTGAGCAAGAAATGTTTGGCGCGAATGGACTGAGGTAGGGTAGCGCGCCGCGAGTGGGACGTTCCCACGCGACCAGAGCACGCGTGGATTGCGCACATCTATAACGTCGCGTGCGTCATCCTAAAGGAAACTTCGAGTCGTTTGGCCAGCAGGAAGGAAAGGTGCACTCACTGCGCGAACTGTACGAGGAGTTTGGTAGAAGGTGGACTGCGAGCGCGCTTCCCTATGTTCGACGGCGCCCACGTCTGCTATACATACATGACAACGCTCGACCGCACGTCGCGCACGTGGAAAAGCACTGTATACTAATGCTTCCATGGCCAGCTCGTTCTCCGGAACTGAATTCGATCGAAAATGTCTGGGATATGATCGGTCTGAGACTTCAACGTTATTCGGCTTTCCCGGCTAACGTTGAGCAGCTATGGAGACGAGTTGAGACGGCATGGTTGGCCATTCCTCTGACAGCAGGGTCACGGTGTTCTCCGCATGAGGGTAAGTTACACTAGTTTAGTACTACTACTTTAATTTCAAATTTCATTGAGCTAGAGCCACGCGTTCAGATTATACAGGGTGTGCTCGTCAATTGTTTTCAGCAGTGTATGCATATGTAGATTTAGTAACAAATCAATTGCGTCGTTATGTGATTGTTACTACTAAGTACTATGACACTATTGTCTACGTTGTGAATCGCAGATCTGCGAAAGAGAATTGAAATTGATTGTAATGTGTTGCTGGGTTTAACAAATTGGTTTGGTTGTGTGTTTTATTTGCTGCAGATTTTGTAGATCAACTGCAACGACTAACTCAATTTGAATGACAGATCCTGCCTTTTCTAAGTCATTGAGTGTACACCAGTGTTAGTTTTTTGGTGAAGGATCAACGACGTGTATCTTACTTGTAGTACTTTCTGTTTTGATAGCTGTATGACGTAGTAAGCAATACCTTCGGTTAATAACTGTGTTGTGATGGGTCTCGTCGACTAGTTTTCTGTGCCCCAATTCTTCTTTTTTGGAGTAATGAAAAATGGTATGAGAAAATTCGCTTCTTCATATTTGCATTACTTGCATGAATTGATGGTGTGCACTTTTATCAGCAGTTAAAACAGAGACGTTTCTGTTTTAAATAGTTTATCAGTGACTGAAAATTTTTAGAATGCCTACCAGCTAAGACAAAGCGATTTGTTTCAACCCTGTGTTTCCTTGATGGAGACTTAGAAACGGGGTTCCATGCTTACAGTAAGTAGCAACGATTGATTAAAAATGGAATGAACTCCCCTGACGGTAAATTTTCGTTTACTTTGCCTGATATAGAAGTGTTCCATTCTCGTTTTGATGCGCTATCTAATTTTGTTGAAATTAGATAGATGATTAAAATGTCCCCTGCTTTCACAGGCCAAACAAAGTTGGATGTGCGAGTTATCTTACTCCTAGGAATCCTCACTTACGCACTAAAACTGTGATGGTGGCCATTTGAACGCACTGATAGAAAAAAGAAAAAGGATTTTACGGGTTGTTTTATTGGCTGCAATTACCCGTTACATATTTCTACAGATCAATCAACCAAATGCTACCACTGCTAAAATGTAAAATGTCATCTTACATAATACTTATCTGTACTGTCACTTTTTTGTTTAGCTGAGAACTCAGGTAGCTCGAACAAAAAAAACTGTCGAAAAGGACAGCGAAATTGTAAGGACAAAACAAGCATGTTTATTTTTTTTGCATGCATTGTTTGCGTTTTAATACGGCGAGTCCTCAAAGTTGTGGAGGCAGTGAGTATTACTGACTGGAGCACTAAATTTGAACGGAAAAATAGGGAAATTTCTTTGATTTCTGTGTTCGTAATTTGTTTGAAGTTCACTTTGACAGCCACATTCTGTGCGCAATCCCGCTAATTTTAAGTTATATAGAAGTAATTTATAAATATCTTACAATTCTCCTGTAGTACACTATATCATATCATCAAAATTAATCATTTTCAGAGGAATGAAAAATAGAAGGTGTACCAGGCGCACGTAGCAATTGAGAGACTGTCGACTGTCAGATACAAGTCGAACACCGGTAAAAATACATATTTTGTTGAGTTTTGTATTTTGAGTCAATAAACAGTTAAACGAATATTGTGTCTTGTACCGATCATTGAATAACCCACCATACAACATATTGGCGACGAGAATTGAAATATCGAAATCACAGTCAGTGAAGGAAAGAACAAGAATGGCACATACGAATGAAGCTATACGGAATTTTCATTTTGAGCGGTCTACGTCAAATAATGAAGAGGAAGACCCACAGGAGATGTTAGATGACTTTCTATTTTGTTACTGGAAGACTAGCCACAGATCTACTGGTAGAACTCCTGTGAAACTTCTATGCGGCAGACAATTACGAACAGAGTTCGATCAACTTAAACCAGACATCTCACACAACATGGAACTGGAGCAATGGTAACAAAGATACGGCATGACAAAGGCAAAGTAGCAAACAAGGTATTCACTGAAGGCGAAAGTGTATGGGTAAATAATCGAGTGGACGCTACCAGGAAAATAGTCGAGCAGACTAGGCCTTACTCGTGCATCGTCGAGATAGATGGGGGAAGAAGAAGAAAACATGCAGATCAGACGCGAAAAAGAGAGGCCTCAACAATTGGAGGAGCAAGTAATTTAGCATTAGAAAGCCCACGTCCGAAATGATCCGTTTAAGAACCGCTTACCGAAGTACCTCAAAACATTCAATTACTGAATCCCAGCGAATTCCAGGAGTCATCTCAAATTTCTGAAAACCTCACACCGCTAAATCATAATTTGAAGGATTCTGCTACAGATCCAGGAACATGTGACACGCCGACCAATGAAGTACCGCAACCTCTTACTCCACGCCGAAATCCATCAAGGAACTGACGTCCACCAGTAAGGTTTCCAAATTAGTAGGGGAGGAATGTAGTAGGCGCACGTAGCAATTGAGAGAACTGTCGACTATCAGATACGAGTCGAGCACCCGTAAAAATACATATTTTGTTGAGTTTTGTATTTAGAGTCAATAAATAACTAAACGAACATTGTGTCTTGTACCGATCATTGAATAACCCACCATACAACAGAAGGTAATGAAACATTCTTCTTTTTATTCGGAATATAATATGCTTAGTTCACAGTAGATGCAGTACACATACACATTACTATTAATTAACTTTATTATATTTAAAATTAAAATAAAAGGTAGGCATAGCTAGCTGCCGTTTGGTAGAAAAAGAAAGGCGTATACGCTATATACTACGGTCTCATTGTATTGGTGAAAGCGTAGCTTGTTGCATCTTTATCTTATACATCGATTTGCGATTTCGTTCGTCGCAGTTCAGCGATTTCCTATTGAGCCGAGCGACGATCGAGAGCAAAAATTCAATTTTATGCAGAGTGCAAGTCCAATAGACATACTGTTGTTATCGCATATCAGCATTCGGTAGTCAGTTAATACCTACGGGCCCGGTAGGGATATTACGAGTACCCTCTCGCTTGCAGTTGATCAGTCATTACAGATATATCAATCGATCCGTTGCGAAGTTGCTGTTCTAGCTGATAAAAGACTAATAGAAACGATTCGTTAACATAATGTCAAAAATGTGAAAGGAAGAATATTTAGAAATGCAAAATAATGTATTGCCATCGGGAAGCAGATTATCGAGCAACCATTTACATACCAGCTGGATAGAGATTGAGAAGATTTTTTGGAGTAATGAAGAATGATATGAGAAATTTCGCTAATGATCTGGTCTATCACTTACTGAGCAGTTACGGGATGAGCTGGACAAAAAATCCAAAGCATGACAATCATAAGGCGCTTAACAGCTGTGGGAACACTTACAGGAAACTTCGCAATAAATTGGCCTAAAGGAGTCTAGCGGTCTAGGGTATGTATGTAGATAAAAATTAAATTAAGTAAGTTTGAGTTTAGATAATCCATGTTGTAAGGTGAAGTATAATATATAGAAGAAAATCTGTCCTCTTGAGATATCATTTTTTTTGTATTTATACTTCAGTCCGGAATCTACAACGAATTACAAAAAATAAATAGGATACAACTAGCTAAAACTAGAACTAATGTACTACTGTAATATATTTGTGGTGAGCCGAAATTCTGTTGGCTCCATATAACCCTGAGTATTTTGAAGAGTGTGTCGATTAGTTGGCCTCTTCAGAAGCACCACCGTCCGTTCGCAGAGTGAGGCCGAGATTTTGTTGGCCTCTGCGAAACCGCCACCGATCCAAACATAGAGTGGGCCGAGATCGTTGGCCTCTGTGTTTCCCTCCGGTGAGGTACCAAACTTGTCGACCCTCACAACACACCGTTGCCTCATATCTCGCTAACAACATATTTAATATTTAGCAGGTTAATTTTCGCCTATTTATAGGAATTTACCTGGATACCTGGCCCGTACCTGACGGTAAGCATTGTGTGTTTATTTATTACTGTATTAACTTGTCATATCAATATTCTGGTAAATATATATCTTTTGCCTCCAGTATTCTGTTGTACCGCTTGTTTTACCATTTTTGCATTCTGTGGACATTTCGTTTAATTTCTATTACCTGTATACGAACAAGAATATATTTTATTTTGGACCTGTTTTCTTTCTTCATGCTACCCCGAGGTTAAAATTCGTCGATTTGCTAACGGGAATAACCTGTGTTTTATAGATAATTAATTTTCCGTGTTACATCCAGGTTACAATAACAACGTGGTGTCAAATGAGAGACTCAGCGCAGTACGCCATCTAGCGAGCCTCTTCGCAATTTAGCTCGAGTCGGACTATTAGTTTTACCGTTTTGAATACTGTAGAGAGATCGTCAATACCATTACGCACCATAAACTATATCAAAAAGAAAATAAAAGCATTCCAGAAAACGTTCTATACAAAAAATCGCATTTATAGGTTAAACATTTGAATTAAAAGCCAACATCTCTTTTTAAATTCAGCAATCTTAAGAATAGATATATTGCTTAGAATAGCCTTCCATTACATGCAATAGGTTTACTATTATAATCATAGCTTTTCATCTGTGGTGGGGATAACTACATGCTAGAGGCGGAACCCTTCTGACCAGAAAGGCTCGGACCGCGGAAGATTTTGATAACATTTAGGTACCTACTTAGTTTAATGATATAACTCTATGAATGCCACTGTTTTGGTTTTATCACTGCTCAAGTTCCTATCAAGATATAAATATTAAAATTTATACAGTAATTTCGAGGTATGATGAAACGAGCAAGGTGGCTTTGGTGCCGTAATAAAGTTTCGCTATTACCGAATATTCGATATTACCAATTTGACTATCAAACCGCTTGGGAGTTAATTATTTTTGTCAGATATAATTCATACTTGATTTTATTTATTTGTAGGTGGTTTTCATATTAGTGCTTTACAAAATAGACAACATTAACATAAATATACAATCTACTTAAAACATCGGTTCCTCGAAAGAAGGTTAAAGAAACTTTATATCGTCCGGATGGTATATTAGGAGGTAATTCTTCATCACAAATATTAAAGTTTTCGATGCCATAGTATCCCTCAAAACATAAAAATAACGTTAGTATCTACAGTATTACTCTAGGCATACTATTTGCCTAACCTGTTTGACAGGGCAGGCCGTTAAGTTGCTAACATCAAATAGTCTATTAATACCAAATTGTTTGTTGTATAACATTCGACATACTTCCACGTCGAATTTAGCAATTTGAAGTTGAGGTATATTATTTAAAATTTTCTCCAACACGATACGTAGCTTGAAAACAGATTACAAATTATAGCAGTAATTTTTTAGTATTACAAAATACTCACTTTAAAATCATTACCTTCGAGAGTTTTTCGCAAATAAAAATATGCGGTATATGCACGATACGTACGATTTGGCTTGACATTGAGCAGGCTCATATTGTTAAAATAGGTACGATTATAGTCCACGAACTTGGCGTACTCGTGTATAACTCTAAAATCATTTTGGTGAAACTGAAATTACAGATTAAAAGTTGCTATCAATTAACTATCAGCTATTGGATACTACAGCATTTGATTTATTTCATTTTAATGACCCATCTCAATTCTGAGTACGCCAGCCAAAATCTTTGAGTCAATATTGTATGATATCATCTTCAGCAAAGTAAACCATCATATTCTGCCTCAACAACATGGTTTCTACCCTGGTAGATCCGTGGAAAGGAATCTAGCCACTTACACGCACTACATTTCCAGTAATTTAGACAGAAGATGTCAGGTTGACGCCATTTATACTGATTACAGTAAAGCTTTTGATAAAATAGATCATAATATCTTGGTGACTAAACTGGAGGCTGTAGGTATTTGTGGAGACTTGTTGAGGTGGTTGAAGTCATACATTTGCAATCGATCACAGATGGTTAGAGTTAATGGGTATAGATCGCAATTAATTACAGTAACTTCTGGTGTGCCGCAGGGATCTCTCCTGCGGTCAGATTTTTGTCGACTTTTAATCAGACGTCTGTTGCGTATCCATTACTAGATATTTTTCACTCATCATTCGCTTTTTTTAAATACTCCTTAAAAAACTATCTAATGTGCAGTTTAATTACGTAACTACCGCCTCAAATTTTTGTCCTGATCATTAAATCATTAATTTTCATTAGTTAATTAATTTTCATTAATTTTCTTTTATTTGCTGCATTGTGTGGCTTGAATCGGTATGTACACACTTGAATTTCATTTAATTGAATTTCATTTGATTCATGTAACATTAATATTGCTGATACCATATAAAATGTGTTTATGTCTGTGTGTGTATATGTATATTGATATGTAAGTATATCATTGTAAACGGCGCAGCGTATTTTGGGCTTGTCCTGTTGCTGTGCGCATATATTTAAATAAATAAATAAATAAATACATCTCGATACACATACTGAAACGATTAATTTGGACAATATACCAGAATACTTTCTGTATTTTCAGAAACCCGATGTTCTTACTATCCAATATTGCAATAGTGGATTTTAGTGTAGGTTTTGATATATCTTGCTGCAAGAATCATTTAATTTCTATCTCAAGTGACTCAAATATGTTTACTAATTTTATCGTACATATTGCGTTCATTAATGGCGACGTTCGACGGGCCTAAAGTGAGAGGGATAATTCGATAATTCTGCGTTGGTTCGAAGGTTTAGCCCACTATGTTTACAACGATTACCGAATGTTTGGAATTTGAAACCATTCTGGAACTGTGAAATATAAATATGTGGATGGATAAAAGATACATAACCGAAAATCACGTAAATTATTGGGTTGACTAACCCGTAACAACTACAAATAATCACATGAGCAGCAGATGATAAGCTTGCATTTGGTCGTTTGGTCAGGTCCAAGTGCGTTTACACCGTTAACGTTACTTCAGTTCTAAACTATATTTGGTTCGGTCCTCTTGCGACCACAGGACTAGACTAATTTGGTGCGCAAGTGTTCACCGATCGTACGAAATCATTCGTGCTAATATAGTTCTCAGGTTCAAAGGTGTCGGTGTAAACGTAGCCCATGGCAGACATATTTTACAGTTAGCACAACCATAGTCAACATTATCACTAATGCCGGCTCCCCCACACGCTTCTGCAAAGTTTTATTTACTTGTTACTTATTTATATTAAGTGAAATTAACGCATTGTTTCACATAAAGTAGCTGCTGAAAATTCTTTTATACAAGTAAAATGTTCGTCTTTTTTACTTTATCCACGCAAGCAGTATTGACGCAGATGTAGGCCAGAGAAGTAACAAACAACAATAAGCAAGGAAAATTATGTAAGTATAGTGAACAGAATGAAAAAAGTACTAGTTAATACCGAGTACAAATTATAAAACTTACACTTAAGAGAAGGGGGTCTAAGAATTAAGAAAGTATTGATGTAAATAAAGGAAATGATAAATACAGCTTATGTCATTCTGCTGCAATACATTCCACATTTCCAGAAGGTATCGGAGTCCATTTTGTTGATCGAAATCGTTTAACGGTGCATTTTCCAGACATGGAAAATTACAGCAGACTCATTAAATAGTATAGTAGTTAGAATAGTATATTAAGAATAGTATTTATTTGGCTGTTAGTACACATGAACCTATCCACCACAGATGTATAAAGTGAACTGCTCTTTTAGTAAAATTGGAGCGATGGTTCTGGTGTTTTACGGATAAGTTTGGATCTTGTGTTGATAATAATCATATCAATTAGCTCCTCTTCGTGATACCATAAACTTTTTGTAGTTGAACAAAGTCTCAATAAACGATTGTACAGACGGATCGTAGAAGGATGTCGTTGGCAGGTTGTCGGATATAGCTACTAGTGCCTGTATGCCTTTGTTTTAAAAAATTTCGCACAAACTCAGTGCTTTTTCCAAATAACTAATTTTTTTTTTGGTCTTGCCTAATTGGTTTTTTGGTTATCTATTGCACGGGTGTGATAAGAAATAGTGTCGATGATCAGTGGTTGGTTTACGTACAAAGTATGAAATAATCAATTTAAACAATTTTAACAAAATTTAATAAGTTTCAATGCACCGAACCCACATATCATTTACACTACATACAAATTATCCCTTAATCCTTAAGTGTATGTACATATATATTTTTATCTGCCAAAAACACATACGCGAGTTCAAATTTTAGAATCTAAAATAAACCAGTTTACTTACCGTTATTACTAGCCCTGCGCAAGCTAAAGTTATTACTATAACAATATGTTCCATTGCAATAATATCTGATAGAATACTATACTAGCAATGCATAAATATATTTTCTGAATTGATCTTAATGTATATAACTTTACTTAATATAAAAAAACAGGCTCAATTACGTTATTAAAAACATATTACCAATTCAAACTAGCAAAAAACGTTCAGCTATGTGCAGTTTACAATAATTGTATTATAATATTTAGTTAGTAGCAACATCGCGTATTCTTCTCTTAAGTTAGGAAATTGTATTTCTGTAGTGACACTTTTCTCTTTCTATATAAGCGTAAAACTGATTAGCAAAGAAGGAAGATGACTTTTAATTTTTCTTAGCCTTAAATATTTATATAGTAGTATAAGAGCGACTGTAAAAAAACTAGTACTTACTAATAATGTTTAAAAAAGAAGAAACCAATGTGCTTTTTTTGATGTAGTGTTGGGTTATCATGAAGTAAGGGACTTCTACAATTTGCACATCACTAATTCTTGATCTTCCTGATCTCAGGTACAGAACCTGTTCTTTCAAATTTCTGTATGAAGTTGGCCATTCTCGCGCGAAATCTTCGTAATTCAGCAGTATAATTTTTGCCACATCCATAATAATATTGAATCAAACCAATTTTTGTTTGGTAATCCATGCCATGACAGTTTGAGTCGTTTGAACTTTACGTTTACTTGAATTTTAATTTCAAAATAAAACAATTTCGTTTATATTTTGTTATTAACTTAATTTGTTTGTATTCGTTACTTTATGATAATCTTATATTTCTGATCTGTAAGATATGAGTTCTGGAATAATTGAATATTACAGTTAATTTGTTAACAACTTGCGTAAAACAGTACTATACAACAAAGAACGATCTACCTGTTAATGGTAATCGATCGTTTTTAAAATTTTAATTTAATAGATAAGGTTTCTCGAGGCAGAAAGATAACTTTTGTATTTCGGATCATAAGGATTTAAGAATTCTTGGCACTAGCTTTTTTATCTCAAATATTGACGTGTTGTACCAATTTGTATTTTGTTTAAGGACAGAATTTTAAAATGTACTAGTAAGTATCTGCATTCTCCCTTTGGATATTCTGAACGCACATGATGCAAATTCACCTCTGGTATTTTCAATATTTGAAGAATACATGGGAAAAACGATCTAAGTCACTTAAAAGAGTAAATTGAGTTTGACATGTCTATTTATAGTTTCAAACCTGCTCTTTCCAATAGCGATATTGCGATGTACGAGAAACCGGTCAAAGTCTGTTAAACTCTGTTAAACTCGTTAATAAATAAGTTAAATCTGGCATAAAAATGCTTGGTTTATGAAGAAGCGATCTAAGTCCATCACTTGTATGCGAAAACGATCGAAGATTACCACTTAATTAACCAAAAGTCCACTGCAGAAGTTTCCTCTCATTGGGTAGCTGTTTTTAAAACAGCATGGTGCAAACCCCAGCCATTTGGTGGGTATGAATGTGCGCAAGAAATGTTCATTCTTGGACGAAGTTTTTGTCACGGAAAATCACGTCTGTTTCCATGGTTTTAAATTTTAAAATTGAAATTACTTAAAAGAGTATAAATGTGATTTAGATCGTTTTTCCCCTGCACTCTTCATTTGTAACTGCACACACGCCACTGACGCACCCATGTTATAACTATTTTGCGTGTTGGCACAATGTCGCACTTGTTGTTATGAGACAGCCATCAAAACGCACGTCTTTACTGGAATTAATAAATAAGATTTCGTATAGTTCTGATTAATAGTTTGCTAGTAATCTGTTGTCAATGATACGCAGAATAGCTGCAACGATAAGGCTGGACAAAACAGTGCTGTAGTTAAATTTCTCATAAAGTATTATGCGTAATTATTATCAGCAATTGCATATTGGTACATTAGTTCTCAAACGGCTTTGAAAATAATTCTGTAGACTGGTTTACAGATAGCATGAAATTGTACATTTTTTCCTGATAAATCAACAAAAGCTGTTGTTTTTTGTCTATCAGTCGCGGCTGGATGTTGGGTACAAAAAAAATAACTTGTTTATTGGTATTGATTTTTTCATGTGCAATAGAATGTGAACATATTTCTAGTATGTTACAAGGAATAATATAAAAATGTAAAACGAAAAATAAATGACTATAGAATGACGAGTTAAAAAAGTCAACATTTTATTTCAATCCCAGAGCCATTGACAATGGTCCAATGGAAGCGAGATTTTAAATATTCATGTATAAGATATACGACTATGTCCTATCATTGCTATTTAATCAAAAAAGAAATTATTTATGTAAATAAAACGTTTTGAAAACAGCAGTTATGTTAATGTCACTTTCTGTGTGGCTTTCAAAACACTTTATTCCCAAAAATAATATCTTTTTTGATTAAATAGCAATGATAGGACCTAGACGTACATATATCGTATACATGAATATTTAAAATCACACTTCCATCGGACCATTGTCAATGGCTCTGGGATTGAAATAAAATGTTGACTTTCTTAACTTGTAAGTCATCCTATAGTCATTATTTTTAGTTTTACACTTTTATTTTATTCCTTGTAACATACTAGAAATATGTTTACATTCTATTGCACATGACAAAAATCAGTAATAAACAAGTAATTTTTTTGTATCCAACACCCTTAATGCTTCAACGAAGTGCAAATATTACATACATGTCATTCATTTCTTGTGACCAGAACGCAACAAAGCAGCAGATGAATGTATGGAAAAATCATTCTAAAAAACAATGCTTCAGTATCCGAAAACGTATTGTTATTGTATTTCAGAACCAAAATGTTGATTGTGGACTTTATATATAGTCGGTGTGTTTGATGATGAATGAATGAATGTTTACGGTGCAATTTTCTATTAGCGTACAGTCATTCAAACCACCGGAAGAGCCATACTGACTTCTGAAATTGTTCTGGTTCATAACAAAGCCCATTTTCACACTGGTGATGGCTTTTCAAGTTCTTCCTGAGGTAAAGAATTGGCCAGAAGAGTTGCTCTTCTAAACTAATGAAAAACTCAAGAAAACATGAGGAAATAAGGGAATGGAGCTTTGTGGTGAAAATTCATACTATATTGGACTAAATTGTTACTGAAGGTAAATGTTTTCGAAAATATTCTCCAATACTACACTAACACTAACATTATTAGCACTGCATACGTATTTCTTCAGTAGTAAAACTTTACAGTGTAGTTACAGTGAAGGTAAAGTATGAGTAAGAAACGGGACTCTATTTCGTTGAATATGAAGAGTAGGTACACAATCTTCTAAGAAATTTAAAGTCACTTAGCTTACCGAAAAAGTGATGGCCATAATGGTTTGGAATACAAAAGGATTTTTTGGATTAAGTTTGTAAAAGACCACCTTCCGTAATTTAAGAGAAGGAATTAAAGAAAAAAATTGTGCAAAACTGAACGCCAGTGTATTCGTTCTTCACGCTTCGTTTCAGATAAGATGTGCTTGCCAAGCTGGTGTGCGAGGTTATGAGTTAGAGGAAATCAATCATCCATTTTATAACTCGGCTCTAACCCACAGTGATGCTATCTATTCCCTAATTAAAAAAGAACCTTTATGCGTAACGGTTTCCGAAAATAAAGGGCACCAATAAATTACCATTCTTGAAGAGTCATTCAAAATGTAAAGGTATTACATTAAAACTAATCTAATAGTTTATAAATTTTTCTTCATGCTGGCACTATGTACCTAAATATTTTAGAATTAGTACTATGACTCTCGGGTATAGAGAAATAACCTGACTTTTTACGTATTAGTATCTTCTAGATTATGATATTGAACACAGTTAGGACTATACTGTACTATATCGAAAATTGGCCGGTGTATTGTTTCAATGATATGAACTAGTGTCATGCCCTTCTAATGTCAGTAATAAAGATAGTTTATCAGGTGAATTTATCATCTGAAAATGGTTGTTATAGTCTGATGCAGAGTGAATGTAAAGTACTAGACAGTACACAAGTCGCCAGCAAACGGATATTCAGCCTCGATTTTACGTTAACAAGTGTTCGTTGTTATGCATTTATATTTACTATGTAGTATTGTTATACACGACAAATGAAAGTAATTTTTCGAGTTGTTAATACGCAAAGAATTCAACTCATTCAACATTCACATCACGTATATATTCTACTACGATAGGCCACTTAATAACTAGTACTGTATGAAATTGCATAAACATTTTTTAATACATTAAGTTGGTTTAGTGTAGCGGGTAGTAGGGAGTAGACGATTTAGACGATTTATTCACTTTAATCAAAAACTGAAACTCTGCAACTCTATTATTATCTAAAAGACTTGATACCAGATTACAGGATGCTGTGTTTTAGGTATACATTTTATATAAAAATATTCTTGTATTAAAGTATACCTTGTTCTTGAAAATAATTAATTTTCTTTCCACTTTTTACCGAAAACAACAGATTTATAATTGCTTAATGGGCTTTTTCAATATTGTCCTGAGGACGTACAATTAGCTTATTTTACAAACAGTGACACGTCATAGATCCTTTTTGCGTCAAATTTAGTTTATACGGAAATAAAGTGGTGCAAATGCAATTATTTTAATTCTGAAAATGGTTTGTAGACTATTGTGTAAGTATATTAAGTAATGGAAAAACATTTTAATATGGAA
The DNA here is from genome assembly GCA_004785975.1 of Popillia japonica. Lineage (NCBI taxonomy): Eukaryota > Metazoa > Arthropoda > Insecta > Coleoptera > Scarabaeidae > Popillia > Popillia japonica. The sequence goes on from SMLS01059963.1 coordinate 13,821, forward strand.
TCAAGTAGCATTACCAAATGATTATTTTTATTTTTTCTGTTTTTGGAACTGCCACATACATATCTTTTGGAATCAAGTATAGTTAATATATAGTACAATATAAAAAAATTCTTATGTATAATCTAATATACAGATCCTTGCATCGCAAGTGCCGTCAAACGCTCGCTCCGTGACGTGTTACTTCGTTGAGCAGGTCTTAGCGTTGTAGTATGTATGTATGTACGTGCATAGCTGCGCCGGTGGTATGAATTATACGTAATGTAGGTAGACTCATATGATAAAATTTTCTTTAACGTGCACAATGTGCCCGCTGTTTTTATCCTCTTAAAAACTAAATATGTAGTTATAACAAGAATAGCAAACTTGTGCACAGAATATGTATTGTAAGAAGATGTTTATGACGAATGAAAAATGTAAAATATTAAAGCTATGTGGAGAATAGTAATACTATGTATTATTACAACAATTCACAGTAAAATAATGAAATTTAAATTCAGTAATTAGTAACTAAATAAAAAATGAATATTCTCATATTTGCAGGAATAAACGTTAAAAAAATATGCATATGTTACAACAGAAGGAATCTATTATTAGTCATAAATTATTATTTTATAAGTTAACATAAAAGCGACCACTTTTCTAATGCATTAAATGCTCGAAACGTCCTCCCATCGCCTTAAAGCAATATGCTAAACGATCGTAGAAGCCTCGTTGCGCATTCTGTAAAATTGCTGGAGGAATGTCATCAAAAATGTTAATAATTTTTTGTTGCAATTCTGCCAAATTATTTGGTCTATCGTTTTCAAATGTATAGATCTTAGTTTTCATGTATCCCCATAACAAAAAGTCATTAGGGGAGAGATCTGGTGATCTAGGTGGCCAGCGAATAGTTCCCCAGGTACTTAGAATACGGTTTGGAAATACATTATGAAGATATTCCCGTACAACTCTACTATTATGAGCGGGACACCCATCCTGTTGAAACCATATGTTATCCAAGTTGAGCGCCAATTCGTGGAGGCGTGGGATAATTCGATTCTGGAGCAAGTTAAGATACTTCTCGCCTGTTAAATTGCCATCTATAAAAAAAATTGTCCAATTTTATGCTCTCCAAGTAATCCCGCCCAAACGTTTAATTTTTGGGGATACTGAGTTCTAGCATTGTATGTTAGGTGCGGGTTTTCTCTTGCCCAGTGTCGAGGTACAGTGGGATTATATCTTCCGTGCAACGGGAAAGTACTTTCGTCCGTAAATAATATATTTGCAATAAAATTTGCGTTTTGATTGCAAATATGCATCATATTTTCGCAAAATTCCATTCTCTGTTCTTCATCTTCGGGAAATATTTCACTTGTTTTCTGTAATCTGTAGGCATGGTATTTATTTTTCTTTAAAACACGGCATACTGTGCTTTTAGAAATATCCAGCTGCTCACTAATACCCAATGAAGATATTTTCGGGTTCTGTTCGACACTGGCACAAATTAAAAGATTTCTTTCGTCTTGGCGAACAAATGGCTGCTTATTACGTTTGTGTTTGTTCGGCATAATACAGCCCAATCTTTCAAAATTATTTATTATTCGTAGAATTGTTTTTAGAGCGGGTCGTGATTGATAATTCTCATAAAAGCGCTCTATTATTTGCCTTAAGGGTATTTCCTGATGATACCACTTAATAATTTGTTTTCTATGAACTAAATTATAAACATCCATTATTTTTATAACATATAAATACCAAACTAACAAACTAAATAAATACTTATGTATGTATCTTACACTAAACTCTGCAGAAAACCTAATAGAAACGACGACAAAACACTAACTAAACGAATATGTTTAGCAAAAATGCTTGAAGAATGAGACAATTAACAGATTAGGATATAATAAGAAAATGCAAATGAAAAGAATATTGTTTCAACAAGAATAATAAAAAAATGAAAATGTAATAAAATATCGTAAAGCGCTAGAACATATGAGACAACTATCTTCTACAATGCCTAACTGGAGACTGCAAATATCCAAATATTCATACGTATTCTCTGCAACATGTATCGGCGCCGGCGCGGCATATGGACTTAACTAAGACATACCGTTCAACTATCGATATAATTTTGACGGCACTTGCGATGCAACGATCTGTATACCTACTGTATAATACGTGTTTCAGAAATAGGTTCTATCAATTTTCCGGCGGAGCGATATAAAATCTTCAATTTTGGAACGAATTAAAATGTCAGTGACCTCCATCACCTACCTAAATCTTCTATATAAGCTGGTGGGTATGATTTCGGTAGCCGGAGAAGGGACCTGCCCCGAATCAATTGTTTTCTCTTTGTGATTTATATTTGGTAGGTCTTCCGAAGTTGTAGTTTAATTTATGGCGGGCTTAGAATGGAAAGGTTAATGGTGTTTATGAAATTCGAGCGACAGAGATTTAGAGTGTATGTTAAGTAATGAATTCTTTATTGATATTTCTTTGTTATTTCAAAATTATGCTACGTGAACTTATTGGTGCCTAAACTAATTAGTTACAGCATATTTACGTTAAGTTGGTAAGTAATACAATAATTCGTAGGACTCTTTTACTTTTACGATGAGTAGTAACAATTAGACATCTCATTCTACATTCTCTCATATACATATGTATCATCTTGGAAAATATCTTTTGCTCTAAAATTAAATTAGATCATATTTGCTGTACGTGTTTTCCGAACCAAAGAGAATTCTCAATTATAAAGAAAAATATTCTTCCAGTTTAATGAAAATTTGCTATTGATAGATTTGTTGAAGTCCTTTATGAGCGGGAACTAAAATCTTTGAGTAAAATTAGCCGTGTTCTACAAAATTCTAAAACGACATTTTCAGAATTTTTTTTTGGACAACATTCTATTATCTTATTAAATTTTTGCTGTCACAGGTAATGGAGGCCTATTGCCACTGTATGCCCTGATAGTTACAAGTACATAACAATGCAGGAATAATGCAGATTGATGCTCATATCAAACATTGTGAGATTGAGAGATTTTCCTCAGAATAAATAAAATGCTGAAATCAGAATTCATAGAATAATAAGAGCAATGTATCTCAAATGTATCTGACGAATGTAACAAAGCATCATAACTAGTAATATACATAGATCTTTCAAAGAAAGGAGAGATTATATTTAAAAATATTGGAATATTTGAAACAGTGTTCTACGTAACGGCTTAAACATTTTATTTTCGTTGAATTAATGTAGGCAGTAACAGCTGTTTCAATTTTTTTTTAGATTTTGATATGGAAGCTTTAACGAGTTGATAGCTTTGTGCTTTATTTTATCTTTTCGTGGACATATAATATATGGTAGTAAACCCATTAGGTCGATATTAAATCGTCAACCTTAAGTATTAAGTTTCATTAATTACAAACTTAATCAAGCCAAGGGTCTTCTTGTAATATCAATAACTAATTTTCTTTCTACAACTGGTAATTTTTCACTAATAAATACTGGGGAAAGAAAATTAAATGAAATCGGAAAATTTAATGGATTTTCTTTGTTCGACAAAAATCAATAACTCAGTTAAATATTTTTGTTTGACTTTTCCCTCGTGCCATAGAATTCAATTGTGCTGTAAAGGTCTTATAATTGTTTCGTATTCTCCCCTCCCTTTACTGTCTCTCTTCGCTATAAATTGTGAGTATTGTGACTGAATCTTCTCCAGCGATATTTTGTTTCATTGGTCGTTTGATGTTCTAATTGCATTTTATTATATTTTATTTATAGATATGCTCCTTGTTTATTATGCAATAAATTAATTAACGCTTATTCAAATTATTTCTGCTAACAATTGAAGTTCCTTTATGCTTATTTTGTAGAGTATGCTTAGAGTGCAAGTTAAATAAATAAATATAAATTTATTGACTATAATGCCATACAATAGCGTAGAATACGTCACAAACTATACAGATTAAATAGATTAAAAAAAAAGTCAACATAGAGATACATATAAAGTATATAGTAAAAAAGCAAACAAATAGTATAGATATAATAGATAAATTATATTGTCAAAGGTTTTTAAAAAAAGTCTATCACCGTGTAAAAACATTCGTTCATCAGGTACTTTTTAAAATTCGCTTTGAATAAGTGAATCGGTTGTTCTCTTAATTTCAGTGGCAGATGATTATAAACTTTAATACAATGCCACACCACTTGTCTCTGTATGTTTGTTAAATGAGTTGATGGGGGCAACAGACGCGTATTCGTTTTAGCTCTAGTGTTTTGACCATGTGCAAGTTCATATTTTTAAAAAATACTATTATAAAAGATTTTTACAAATACCGCTGACTCCAAAATGTACAAAGATGGAAGAGTAAGTAATTTCAAGTCCTTAAATATTAATACTTACAGGAGTCTCTATCGTGTAGTTGAAACACTGCTCTTAAGCAAGCCTTCTGCAGTATAAACACCCTATGAACGTTCACCGCCACACCCCAAAAAATAATACCATATTGCAGTCGAGACTGCACACAAGCGTGATAAACTTCCAAGGCTGTTGCAACGTTCACACTCCGCGATATCACCCTCAAACTGTAACACAAACGTCCGACCGATTTTGATAGATCGTCAATATGGGAGGCCCACGATAGATTACTGTCGATGACGATTCCTAGAAAACGAGCGTGATCGACACAGGTAAGTTGCTCACTGTTGTGCTCAATAGTGAGATCCGTAGGTGGGTTTTTTTGGTGTTTAATGATAGATTATTTTGTTGAAACCACTCCTCCATAATTCTGGGGTTGAGTTCTAGCTTATTTTTAAGATCGTCGGATGTGCCCCGACGCACAATACACGAGGTATCATCCGCGTACAGCACAACAAGGCTATTGACAATTTCCGGCATTAACATACAGCAAGAAAAGCAGCGAACCCAAAACAGATCCTTGCGGTACTAAGTGTGAAGTTGTTCGCCAAGGTGATGTAATTTGTGTTCCTTTTGAATCACAGGCCGCCAACTATGATCCCAGCAAATCCCAAACCACACCTCTAAAACCCATTATCTCGAGTTTCTGCAGAAGAACATCGTGATCAACGCTATCAAATGCCTTAGAGAGGTCCATCAGAGCACAAACAGTTGTTTCTCTATTACTGAGACCAGATGTTATCTCTTCAATCAGCTGAAAGGTGGCACGCGCTGTAGATCTTCCTTTCATAAGGCCGTTCTGGTTGGTGTGGATAATCTTATGACGCAATAAAAATTTGACCATCCTGTTGTATATCATTACCTCAATGATCTTGGATATAGTAGATATGAGAGCTATTGGCCTGTAATTGTTAAAATTGGTTCGATCACCATGCTTGTGGAGAGGTTTTATAATTGTTGATTTCAGCCCTACAGGAAACACCCCCTGCTGGAAACAGGTATTCACAATGTGAACCAATGGGATCGCAAGTTCGTCTGAACAGAATTTTAAAAGAGAGACCGATATTCTATTAAAGATTAGAAGATACATAAATTCACTAAATTCTCAACCACTTACAGCGCTTTATTATTTCGTGTTAAGTAATAGAAGTTCTTAAAATGTTAAATAAGAAGTTAGCTGTTGAATATAAAGCGTGAGCATAAGTATTTGTCACCCTTCACAGCTCTGATTACAAAAAAGTATGGGAGAAATAAAAGAACTTTTTTGTACATATTTTTTGTTAGGTCTATATACAATGAATATTAATATTGGAAGGGTCCTCCACGGGCTTTTATAACTTTACAAATCCATCAAAGGCAGACACCGTAATTGCTCAAGCCTTTGCTACAATCCATTCGCATTCTACTTGCGTCAATTCACAAGCTTTAGGCATTACTTGTTACTCAGTAAAGTTATACTGCATAAAAAAATTACAGACACAATATCTTTTCTTTGACATTCACAGACCAATGGCTATATGTATTTGCAACCTTCCGTAAAATCATGTTTTATGAACATTACTGTACTTCTGCAAAATATGCTAGGTACTGATTTAACTAGATGACTTGTTATATGCTATTTTTGGTGCTTATTTTTGAATATTTCTGAAGGAAATAACGTCTAAGTTGTGAATGTCAGAGAAGAAATGTTGTACTTGAGTTGTTTTGTGTAGTACAAGTGTACCGAGGAACAGAAGATGCTTAAAGCTTGGAAATTAATTGGATTGTAGCAAAAGCTCGAGGAATTACAGTGTCTGTCTTTGATGGATTCGTGGTCACAAAAGCCTGTTGAGGATCCTCCCAATATTAATATTCGTTTTGTACATACATACATAACAAAAAATATATATACGAAAATTTTCTCTTTTATTTCTTACCTACTTCGTGTAATGAAAGCTGTGACGAGTGGCAAACACATATGGCCAATGATGTAGAGTTAATGGGAAATATTAACGCAATTGAGTTAGAATATCTTGCATCCCGTAGAGCCATAAAACTCGATAAAAGTATGCTTTACAGCGATATCCGAATGCGAAGCAGTAATGATATGGTCAACTATACATTCAATATAAGATACTATTTGCTAAGATATCCGTACATTATCACACCAGACAATGGATGTTTCAAAAAAGATCGGAGTTGGTTTATCATTTTTTATTGACTTTATCCTAATTATTAGAAACGTTGTGTAGAAATATTATATCCACGATTAATCGACAAATTTGGACGTTTTTCGTGAAAAACCGGATGCCAATCCTCGTTTATCACATACCAACTAAAATGTCTGACATTGCTATTAGTTTGCGTCGCTTCATTTCTATCAGTTATTTAACAATGACTACTTTAAATTGCAATTTATTAAGTAGACACCTAATTTATTGTCATAATTTGGAAATTATATTTTAGCGCTGAATGCAAGGCACCTATTTATGGATCACAATGCGTTCGTTAACTACGTTAAACTTTAATTAATTTCCTCTGCTCCTAATGGGAGTTCTTACCCTTCTCAAGATGACATCGCCTTAATTAGAGCTAATTTACGTTGATTCCTGGTGTTACTCATGAGGAGGCAACTTAAAGTTGTTATGAGTTGTATATATGCCTATTGTTCCAGATCTTTATCTTGTCTTTCCCAGTCACTTTTTCCGGGTTTATCGGAACAATGTATAATTACATGCATTCTTCAAATCGTGCTTTTAAATTGATTTACAGAAATGATATACAATAATAGAATAAAACTTTATTAAACAAATATCATTAAACAGTAAAAAAATAGTATTTTAACAAATGCTCGAGATGATGTCCATCAGTTTTAATGCATCAACGAATTTTCTCTTTGAAAAGACTGCTTCACTTTTGTTAAAATTTTTGGTGCTATAGAGCGAAACGCTATTCTTGTTCGTTCTCTCATAAAGCCAGGTGTAGTTGGTGGTATACCGTACACTCTATCTTTAATATACCCCCAGGAGGCTTAGGTCTGGGGATCTTGCTGGCCAATGCTGAGGGCCGCCGCGTCCAATTAACCTATTGGGATATTGCCTATCCAATTAATTTCTAACGTCAATATGAAAATGTGCTGGCGCACAATCTAATTGTAACCACATCCTCTGTCTAATGTCAAGTGGTACATCTTCCAAAAGTACAGGCAGATGTTCCCTTAAAAGTCGAAGAAACATGGCGCCATTTAAGAGACCATCAAAAAAGAAAGAACCTATCACCAGCGTTCCAATTATTCCACCCCACACATTGACACGTCGTCTATGTTGCCTGTCGCTAGTTCTAAAAAGATGGGGATTATCGTCACTGTAGAAATGAAAATTGTGACTATTAACTAATCCATTATAGTGGAATGATAACTCATCCGATAAAAGAGCAAAATCGAGAAATTTTTGTCATCACTAAGTCTTTCTAGAACCCACAAACAACAGTCGAGTCGTCGATCGTAATCTGGCTACAAAAGTTCTTGGTGTAATTGAATACGATACGGGAAAAAATTGTATTTTTTTCGTAATTCTTCAAACGCTTCGCCTGCTGATTCCAATGTTTTCACCTATTTTACGTTGACTTGTATGTGGATTTTCTACCAGAGAGGCGATAACAACAAACTCATTTTGTGCATTGCCCGTTACAGGTCTCTGCCCTTCTGGTTTCTTATAACTCACGCTTCCTGTTTTGCGGAGAACTTGCAATGAATTTTCTAATGACCGCCTGTCAGGATGACGCCTGTTAAGATATTTTTGAGCATAAACTCTTGATGCTAGCAAGCAATTTCCGTCACACGCTCCGATTACTACAATCATATGCTCGTAATGCGTCTACACAATCCTTAGTAAAAAGATTTTTAAAATACTTTACCGTTTCTCGTATATAAACCGACGGGAATGGGGTGTCCCACCCTGTATATACATACATAAGTACGTATGATTTCTCCTGCGTGGTGGGAGTGAGAATAAATAGAATATTTATAAATGATCGTAGTTGAACGTTAGCTTTCGATTTGTAAACAAATAGAGTCACCAAGAAAACACGAATCTGTGGCTGTATCTATGATTTTGTTTATACTAGAGTAGTTGTATACTACAGAAACTAGCAGTAGATACTAATAGATCTTTCCTTCAAGATGTGATGTTATATCGACTGTAATAGTTTGACGATAGTGTATTTTTTATCACTACTTGACTACAATTGTCAGGTAGGTATTAGAGTATACAAAAGCGGTCGGTTTTGAGTTAATAAATCATTGATATTGTCGAACTGAAAGTAACACGTTAGTTTTATTTGTTGGTTTTTCTTTGTTATTATTGTTATCAGTTAGATTATTTTATCATATATTTCATCTAAAATACTCGTGATATGTTTTATGAAATACAATTTCTAATAAGTGACCTAGAATATAAGATTTTATTGAGAGTTTTATCAATGACTGTTGAATGTGTTTATTAATTTTATCAAGTACGTAGATTATTAAATTAATTGAAATCTACAAGATACAGTTACTGATTATCTCTGCCTTGTTTTGCAACATATCTTGTGGCACATTCTACAGTGCAGTTAAACTACACCTCGGAATTAACACAGTTTTCAATTTAGTTCAGTTGTCTTAACAATTATTGATAATTGATTAATTTGTGGTACGTTAAAGAATTGCAACTGCCTATGAGTATTTTGGAATTATTACTAAATAGCAAACTAAATAGTAAGTAGATTTTTAATGTTTAGTACCTATATTTATTTATTTTAAATTTATATTTTTTCCACAAGGTAAAAGCAAGCATATTATTTTGTTCGTTAGTGATAAATAAACATAACGAATTAAATATTACTGGGTTTCTTGTTTGAATAAAACATTTTATAGGTAAATACATTAAAATTCTATTTATACAAAGAATCATTTTTCTGTGTACTTATCTATTAATAGAAAAAACTAGATAGTGGATTGCTTCCATGGTTATACCAAAACAATCATATTATACTAATTTAACGTACTTTAAATCAAATTTATTTTTGTTAACACAATTCAACTTTAATTTGCTATAAAGTGGAAATGTTTTGTGTTAAAAGTTTTGGCTACCATTTAATATCTAAAGCGGAAGGCGGGAGTTTTATAGATTTTTGAATCTAAATTGTGAGATAACATTCCAGAGAATGAATTAATCCATTTTGAAATTATCTGATATGCAATCGTTTCAATAGATGTTTAGTTATATGACTTCTAATTCTTATCAGAATTAGTTAGCAACTAGAAATTTGATAAAATTTGCGAAAGCCGATTAGAAAAAGTGCAGGAAGAAACGTGCTTTTCATTAAAAAATTGAATAAGATTTAATGCTACATGTCAAAAATTAAAACAGATCACTGAATATACGATATAATAATAAAGACTACTGCAGTACTATTTAATTAACAATTTAATATTTAATTTATTAAGTTTTACTCTGCTACTTCTACATTTTATCATTTGTTTCGTCTTAAAGCGTCTTCAAGTTTTGAAGACAATAAATTCTCACTTTCAT
>SMLS01059964.1:0-16770 GCA_004785975.1 Popillia japonica
ATGGAGACTTCTTAACCGCAGGGTCGCTAGGTAACCCCAAATTTCATACTACTCAAAACTAAACATAAACTTAAACTAAGCGATCTTTAAAGGAAGCTCCCTCCTGCAGAATACAAGTTACCTGACCCGACTTCTTATTTAAAACCTGCTTAACTTGATAAACGTCATCAAAAATGCATTTTTCCTTCAACGCTACCAGATTCTTACTATTGGATACAGATTTAATCCGTCCGTTTTGGGCCGGAAACTTTTCGGTTTTCATCAAAAACAGATACGCTTTGAAGATTATGCGGACCCCCCAGAAAGGCGGTGGTCCCGTCTTATTGCGCGAGTTGTGCGAACATGGAAGTTTTAAATTTCTCCGGGAATAGGTAAAAATTGAATCCGAAACACTCTTTCTTTTTTTCCAATTTAAATTTTATTACTTTCCGTTTGCGAAATATTATTCGAATGTGTCATATTTTAAAGATAATTATTGTTAGATTGGGGAACGTGTAAAACGAAAAACGAGAGGTAATGAATTTGATACAATCTCGATAGCGCCTGTTATAAAGATGATTTGTTTCCCGTATCATTGTTTTCGTTTACTGGAAATGTACGAAATTTATTGTTTTTAGACTCGGACAGCGCAACATAAACTTGGGTCTTTATAGAAGCGATTACCATTGAAATATAGCGTTGTATAAGATGGCAGACACAGTATCTTGTAGCAGTTTATATCGTATGTTTTACTGTGTTATCTTAGTGTACGGTGAACAATGTATTTATGGTTACTCGAGCACTGGTTTGTTTGTAAAATATTTAGACCTTCATTGAGGTTTCTTTAATAGTTTGCTATTACTTTTATGTCCTCCTTCAATCATGTCAGTAATTGAAATCTCTTTTAAGAAATTCATGTTCGGTTCTCCTGTGAGTGCTAAAATAAATATTTTAATTCAGGATGTTAAAGATTTTATGGTTTAGTTCCAAAATGTTTGCACCAATCCTCATGCAACACGACATCTCTCAATTTGGCCAATTCTGACCGTTTCTGATCTATTGCTAGCTTCAAACTTCGAATTTAGTGTTTGGTCATATGGAAGCAAGACCACTATCCTTTTTGCACAATCTTGTCGTATGTGACCCATTTCTCATTCCTAATCAACATGCGTTTAGGAAATAGGTCAATTTTATTGTGCTTTGTCCAGGATTTGCTGATAAAAATTGGATCCATTGTATTTTCTACTGTTAATTATTGGTGTGGCACCCAAATCTGGTATCGACCAAACCAAAATTGCACGCAATTGGCTGTTACAGTATCGGGATCCATTCGTCTCTATTGATTTCCATTTTGAACACTCATAACTGAATGGACCAATCAAAAATGACAGCGCTCGATGTTGCTGTGGATTTGGTTTACAACTCTAAAAGAAATTTCTGTCATGGCAAGGTACAGAGTGCCCGAAAATTGGGAGGATGTTCAACAGTTGGAGGACCACATTTACAGTGTCCTAGTTTTCCAAACATTTCAAGCAAACTAATTTGGTACCGCGATTTTAGTTATTTAAGATTTAGTTGAATTTGACAGTTAGAAGGCAAGCATTTTGGATGATACACTGCTTACCATTTAGATTTATGATGATATTTTCAGTTGGATTTGTTTGGACAACGGACATTATCTTCAGAATGGTATTCTACTATTATATACTGACAAAAGAATTGCGAAATGAAAACAAACCACAGTTCAGAAGATTTAAAACAGATTACAACTCTTAATGTCGAAGGAAACTTGATTTGGTCGCCAATTTATCTATCAATCTCTGTAGAGACCATATGACATTTTACTCGACTTCAAATGGTATATTTTCTTGCTCAAGTCACTGCATTTTTCAATTTCACAATCGTTTGAGGGGCTCTTTATGCAAAGATAATTTTTCAAAGCGGTTTTTATTATATTGTATTAATTTTGGGCATTTATACAGAGTTTCCCGTAAATACATATTGCGTAACACTTCTGGAGGAGATAGGGTAGACCATAAGTATTAAGAATTGTATAGGAACCATTGCCTAAAAACGTAATTGTACTTTTTTTTTACAGTTCTGGCCATGGTTTCCTATGCAATGCTTAATCCTTATGAGGTGCCTTATCTCCCTTAGAAGTCTGTCTCAACATTAACTGAACAGCCTGTATATTGAGTGAAACCTAGTACTTTTGCTTCATTGTACAATCGTTCCACTATAAGAAATCAGTGCAACCAACGTCAAAAAAATTAACTTCTATCGTTTTTTTATGTCGATTTTCTTGGAGCTTTTAGAATATTCAAAAGAGTTTTTCCCACATTTTATTAATATACGAATGTTCGAATGTTAAACGAAATGAACAACGTTTTAAATAATAACTGAACACCTAGGTAAGTTAGTTTTTCCTAATTTTGACATTAGTTCTGACAGCTGTCAAATTGCGTATAGTTTTAAGCTTAAATTTATCTTACCGATTCATTGCCCAATTCAGATTTTGAATGGCAAAACGTTTATTTCAAACTGTGGATTATAGATCGTAATGTTACCGATTTGTATACAAAAAAATGCGTTTTATTTCGTACTTAAACCTCGAGCAGGTTCTGCGACCGCAACTCTTATATGTATTAGGAGGCTGCACCACAAATGAATATAAACAAACTCACGTGCAAATGATTTATTACATCCGGCGAAGGAGTTGATGCTAAAGTGAAATGTATTTTTTTTTAATTTTTACAATTTTAATTTCTCTTCGTTTTGTAACTTTTTGTAAGTATGTATCTATTTTGCGTTCTATGGGAGTTAAGAACTCTGTACCTGTTTTACTTAGGTATACAGGGTGATTCATAATATATGCACAGGACTTCAGGATGTGATAACTTGTCCAAAAATTTGAAAAAAGTTTCTATTAACTTGTCCTCTAAACTCTAAAATGATGCACCATTTTTGAAATACAAGGTGATGAAAAAGGGGTAGCGGTTGTTTTTCTCCCCAACTTCTACGCCACTGGAAAAAGTACGGTACAATGCCTTCATTAAAGATCGTAACCCACGTGACCTGTTGCAATATTGGTTGCATACATTTTGATTTGGTCTATGACAGCTGTCAAATTATAAAATCATTTATATTTTTCTGTTTATTTTCGGGAGTGCAAAAACTGAAATAATTGTATGTGTTGCTATCAACAGTTACACACACAACAGTTACAGTTTTAACAGGTCTAACTGTCAACATATTTTCGATATTTTTGACAGCTGTCAAATTAGAAAGACTGTTTTCTTTTTTTTTACAATATCAATGCTTGAAAGCGTATATGTAGAAAAGAATATCTATAAATAAGATTTTTTTGCCGGTTTTATACTAGACATAACTCAAAATATTTCTAATACTAGTCAAAGTGGAGAAACATTTTTTCAGAAATAAAAATTCTAGCTAACAACGTACACATGACAGCCCTAAATGGGTTAAATCAGTTATTCTTAAAATTATGGACCTCTCTGACAGCTGTCAATTTGTGAACTTGCTTATATTTTTCCACAATTTCAATGCTTGAGACCGTTTAAACAATAAAAAAGCGTATACTTACATATGACAGGTCTGAATTAATAAAATCAATTACTTTTGCAATTGTAGGATGGCTCTCAAACTCTGATGGCTGTCGAACTGTCAACATATTTGTATTTTTCTACAATTTCATCGTTTGAATTGACTGAAACTATAGAAAGACATACATTCACTTCTTGTTGGGGAGGAGTGTAACAAAAATGTTTTTGACAGCTGTCAAATTTTAAAAAGCAAGCAATTGTAATTTTTACAATAGTTGAAACCGTTTTTTTTTCTTCAGATCTGGCAATAGTAGGCAATAAACAACTCAAAATTAACAAAGTCAATTAATTTTACAATTATGAGTGAGAATGACAGCTGCCAAACTGTAAACATATTTGTATTTTTCTACAATTTTACCGTTTGCATTGGCTGAAACTGTAGAAAGGCATACATTCACTTCTTGTTTTGGACGGGAACGCAGAGGGGTGTAACAAAAATGTTTTTGACAGCTGTCAAATTTTAAAAAGCAAACAATTGTAATTGTTGAATCAACTTATCCTCTAAAATGATGCACCATTTTTGAGATACAAGGTGATGAAATTTAAAAAAAAAAGTTTTTTAAAGAGAAAGACCAATAAGTTAGACTAACAAATAAACGTCACACTCCTCAGTGCCAAGCCACTTATGCAAAAATACAGGAAAGCTGTCCACATTTATTAGATCAGAGTCATTTAGTAGTCTTACCAAAAGCAACCGTCTAAAAAAGAAATGTCAAACTAGACCAACACTCCCACAAAGACTATTAAAAAGGTTCTCGTTGTCAGGCCATGTATGTATGTATTTGTTGAACGATCCTCGTATGCATGAAAATTACGTTGGACTGCATATTCTTGTATTTTCATACTCCAGCATTGTTAGATTCATTACAGTTGTGCTGGTATCTTGTCGTTCTAATTGAAATATAACCATGCACGTAAGGGAGATTTCCGCGTTGGTAGCGCGTACTAGAAGATAATTTCTGTGCGCGTTTCCCCCCTTTGAACTGCTTAATTAATTTATATCCCTAACATTTAATATTCTGTGTCTTTCGTATAATTTTATTCCAGAATTACGTTACGGAATCATTTTTTTCTTTTTGGAAAGAGTGACTATAAAGCACAAACCTATTTGCATAAATTTGGTTGGATGCTGCACAACAAACTTAGATTCGTTCTTTATAATGACCTACATACATAGTGTGTAGCCATTTTTAGAGCACGTAAAAATACGTCTGCGGTGCATCTATCCCATTTTTTTCTTTCACGAATGTAATGTGCTCAATAACTTTCATCAAAACCCGAAGTCGTCTTGCATTTACACCGAAATCGTTAATAATTTTGTCGAAATTAGTCCACTCTGTCGTGATTAAATCTGGAAATAAAAGCGGAAGTCGTTACAGAGAAATAAATAAGGAAATCTAACGAGTAAATCCATCGATTGATCATTACCACCTTGTTAAATTTGTAAAAAGGAAATCTCGGATAGTTGTTTACACCGATTCGATTTTAATTGAGTGCAAATCTCGTCGTCCTGTGTATGTTACTAAATTACTTCCATTATTAAAATATCCATCAACAATTCTAACTCATTAATTAATAAATATGTCTTTCTAATTAGTTGGAGTAGGACAAATTACATCACCAGAGCTAATAGTGTTAATGCTCCCTAGGGACATCGGTCTGATACAGATCGACACGAACTCGTTTCACAGTGCGTCAAATTGGGCATACAGCATACCCTCTGATTAAGAGGTTGTATGGTGAACACAATAGGAATTAACTTGATCGGCTTAAAACCTCCCTTGACGATTATGGCCGACACTCTAACAACTTTGTAATTAGTAACAGTACGCACAGTGCCGTTTCTACGAGTAATGGGGACTTTGACTTGTCTGCTTTATCTACTGGTGCTATCTAGTCTTTAGAGCGGCAGTTCGAGAACTGAAGTAATGAATAATGAAGGTAGATTGTCGTTCGGCTCCTCTAAAAAGCTTAGAAACTTTAATACTATTTCAAATGTGATCGTTAGATATGAAGCTGCATAGTTTTTCTCCTGAAACTCTGTTACATGTAATGTTCATTGATTGATGCAACATTAATACCACTTCTGACAGCTGTCACATTTTAAAAAACAATAGTTTAACAGATGTCGCTCTCAACATACTTCAAATTTTAAAACTAGATTGTTTTATATTGTCGCCAACAAATTATTTCTATAATTTTGACTGTCTATGACAGCTGTCAAATTATAAAATTATTTATATTTTTCTGTTTATTTTCGGGAGTGCAAACCTGAAATAAGTGTATGTGTTGCTATCAAAATCCATTTTTACAGTTTTAACAAGTGCAACTGTCAACATATTTTCGATATTTTTGACAGCTGTCAAATTAGAAAGACTGTTTTCGTTTTTTACAATATCAATGCTTGAAACCGTATATGTAGAAAAGAATATCTATAAATAAGATTTTTTTGCCGGTTTTATACTAGACATAACTGTCAAAATATTTCTAATGCTAGTCAAAGTGGAGAAACATTTTTTCAGAAATAAAAATTGTAGCTAACAAGGTACATATGACAGCACTAAAATGGTTAAATCAGTTATTCTTAAAATTATGAACCTCTCTGACAGCTGTCAAATTGCGAACTTGCTTATATTTTCCACAATTTCAATGCTTGAGAGCGTTTAAACAATAGAAAAGTGTATACTTACATATAACAGGTCTGAATTAATAAAATCAATTACTTTTGCAATTGTAGGATGGCTCTCAAACTCTGATGACTGTCAAATTGTCAACATATTTGTATTTTTCTACAATTTCATCGTTTGAATTGGCTGAAACTATAGAAAGGCATACATTTACTTCTTGTTGGGGAGGAGTGTAACAAAAATGTTTTTGACAGCTGTCAAATTTTAAAAAGCAAACAACTAATTTTTACAATAGTTGAAACCGGTTTTTTCAGATCTGGCAATAGTAGGCAATAAACAGCTCAAAATTAATAAAATCAATTACTTTTACAATTATGAGTGAGAATGACAGCTGTCAAACTGTAAACATATTTGTATTTTTCTACAATTTCAGCGTTTGAATTGGCGGAAACTATAGAAAGACATAGGTACATTGTTGCATATTGTTTTGGACGGGAGCGCAGATGGGTGTGACAAAAATGTTTTTGACAGCTGTCAAATTTTAAAAAAGCAAACAATTGTAATTTTTACAATTGTTAAAACCGCTTTTTTTCCATATCTGGCAATAGTAGGAATAAACAGCTCAAAATTAACAAAATCAATTACTTTTACAATTATGAGTGAGAATGATAGCTGTCAAACTGTGAACATAATTGCATTTCTCTACTATTTAAACGTTTGAAGGGGCTGAAACTATATAAAGGCTTCAATTCACTTATTGTTTGGGTGGAAAGAGGGATGAGGTAATAATAACTAAATAATAAGTAAAATTTATTTCACAGTTGTCAAATTAAAAAAAAACCGTAATTTGTTACGGGTTTGAATAGATGTAGATACTTAACTGTCAAATTATTTTGTAGCAGTAATCAAACTGTAGACATTTTATTTTTAGCTTTTGAAATTGTTATTGACAAAGTACAGTAAGTGACAGTTGTCAAATTGTGAAATCAATTATTTCTACAATTGAAATCATCTCTGACACATGTCAAATTGTAAACACAGTTATTTTTCGAAATTTTGATAGGTGAAAGAATGTGAAACTAAGTTAATTTTGACAGCTGTCAAATTTTGTTTACCGTTTTAACAGATGTTACTCTCAAAATATTTTTGATAGCTAAATAGTGAAATCAGTATTTTTCAAATGGGGTAATCATAGTAGTAGTAATTCTTGGACTTGAAAGTGTATAGAAAAAGAATATATTCACAGCTGTCAAATGTAATAGAGGTAACTGTCAAAGTATTTATCATATCTGTATACATATCTAATAATAGACAAAAGCTAAATTGTAATTGTGTAAATGCTTCTTGTTATGATTTTGGTGTCTCTGACAGCTGTCAAATTATAATATAAAAAATATAACAAAACAAAAGCTATTTATGGTCCCGACAGATGTGCTGTCAAGCAATTTTTTTGATAACTAACTATTTGACAGTGAAAATTTCAAAATATGTCAAATTGCAGAAAGCGGTAATTTTGCTCAATTTGACAGTTTTTATAGCAAAATATGGTTTTATAGGAAAGGATAAAGCCATTTATTTCTTACCATTCTAATATACGCAATTGCCGCAATTGCCAAAATATAGTTGTTAGTTGTTCAATTGTAAGAAATATCGTTTTTCGCAGATGTCACAGTTATAACCGTCAAAACACAATTGCAGTTGTAAAATATTTTTGACAGCTATTAAATTGTAAGAACAGTTATATGTTAAATAGTAGAAAGCGGTTATTTTTCTCAATTTGACTTATGGGCTGGTGTTAAACTGTCAAATCATCTATTTGAACGATTTCTACATACAAAATTGTAAATGTATCTGACAGTTGTCAAATTTTAAAAATACTCTTCGTTTTGGCAGTTGTAAGTGTAATTTCCAAATATTTCTATCAAATGTCAGATTATATGATCAGTCGTTTTTGTCAAATCTCGTGGTTATAAGTGGCAGAATACATCTGAGAATTGTAGCCGTCAAAATATTCATGAGAGAAATTGTTGGTAATTGTCAAACTATAGTAATATAATAGTAGTAAAACTGAAAGTTTATATAGCAATAGATTTCTGACAGCTCTTAAATTACTAAACTATTTATGGTCCCGACAGATGTGCTGTCAAGCAATTTTTTTGATAACTAACTAGTTGATATAATAGTTTCCAGATTTGACAATTATAGTATGTAGATTCGACAGCTATCAAATTGTGATTAAAGTTATTTTTCCGTAATTTCAAGACGAGGAAATAAAAAACTATAGGAAACAAGTTTTGTTCTATGTACTGGTTATAGTGGATACTGTGTTAAAAATACTTTTGACAGCTGTCAAATTTTAAAAATAGTAGGTAGGTGAGAGGCAGTTCAAATACTTAGGTGTATAAATTTTTTTATAAAAATGTTCAAAAGTATAACGATTCTTCTTCTCCTGTCATTTTGACGATTATAACTGTCAAAATAATTCTGACAGTTGTCAAACAGTATAGTAAATTGACAGAATCATTTGGGATTACCCAATTAGCAGTATAAATGCGATTAATAACCGAAATGGTATAATTGACGTTTATATTTTCAATGAATTATGGCAACCAAATCGATGGGGATACTACACCGTCCGCATTGTAGTAATTATTTCACAGTTGACGCCATGTAGAAATTCCAATTTGTATTCCCCATGAATAAACAACGTATGTTGTTTTACGCGCGAGTGGTTAGGAGGAATTACTTCGCTCTTTAGACAGATTAGGGACTAATATACTGACGATAAGCTAAAATCAAAGTTAATTCACTCCTTCTATTTAAATATCTAGCTACAAAATTATTAAGTGAAGAAGCTTTCTGTCGCTATTTCCTTTTGTATAATTTAAACGCCGGACAATACATAGTGGTGTACATTGCGACTGCCTTTTATATCTGTAACTTGAGAGTTTCCTTTAATATCGATATTACCTCCTACTGTATGTTGCTTCTTGAAACGTAAAACTTTTATTTCAATTCCAATAAGTTTCCAGTTCCGTAATGCACATCTTAAAGTGTGCAACTTCTGCCTGCATTCGCTTTGCGAAGCAACTTGTAATATGCTCCTTTCTTGTACAAAAGGTAGTTTTAATCTAATAATACTTGACAAGAAATATGAGAGTTACAACAATTCTAACATCTTCTCATTCCTTTGAAGCAGCTTTTGCACTTGGTAAAATTATTAAAATTTATTAACGTAGGTAGGGTTATAATAGGTAAAAGATTAAAAAAAAAAACGGTTGTCGGAATAGATTTTCTATGGCTTCTGCTGAAATACGGATTACGTCAAAAGGTTCTGCTATACTGAAGTAATTTCTGAAATGCCGTGCATATTTCGAATACGTTCCGCTTTGTGCGAAATATTGTGAAAAAGATCAAAGCGGTAATAGTTAAACGTAACTTTCGCAGATTGAATTTCAGAAAAAATGCACGTAGAAAATGAGCTGATTTTCGGTTTTGCTTTGTGAATCTGTATAGCCTTGTTTCCATGTAACAATGCGGGTGGTTTTTGTTTTATTTCTCGAAAATGTGGAAGTTTATAGATAATACAATTAAACGAACTACTACTTCCCGGGCTACGGGAGCTATTATGGCTTTCCCGTACGTCAAATTGTAAGAATTTTTTTTTGCAATATTGGCAAATTGGATGAATTTATAAACAAAATTCATTTTGATGGTTTTTACATCAAAATATTTTTGACAGCTGTCATATTAACTAAAACAATTTTTGTCATTTCCATATTTCAGCAATGCGAATTGAATTGCCGTAATATTTTTGACAGCTGTCAAGTTGTCTTAACAGTAATTCTCAAAATATTTCTGCTAGCTGCCAAACTAAGAAGGATTTTGACACCTAAGTTATCAGGGCCAAAATGTCACCCGAAAATTTTAAAATCAACTGTCAAAAAGTAAGTAAAGTGAACGATTTTTTTCGAATATTTCTACCAGATCCAATTGTAAAAATTGTATTTTTTTAAATTTTGACAGCAAATATGTACCTACATATGTATATTAAAATATTACTAAGAGCTGTCATTTTTTTTATATAAAAGTTAAAACAGCACTTATCTTGTTGTTGTTTTGGCGGCTGGTAATATTTAAAATACCTATGACAGTTTTCAAACTGTCAAAATTGTCAAATTGCAAAAATAATAATTTTCCTTAATAGTAAAATACATTTCTTTTGAAGATTGAGACGGTTTAATTTTCAAAATATTTCAAATGGATATAAGCTCAACTATAAACACTCTTGGAATGTTATATTTTTTATATTTTAAGCTGTCAAACTAACTGTTTTAATTTAGCAGTTAAAATATTTTTGACAGCTGTCCAGCTATATAGCCATTTCTTTCTATTCTAACAGACACAATTGCCAAAATATGTATTGTTGTCAGCTGTTAAATTATAAAAAAATTATCGTTTTTTTGCAGGTATCACAGTTATAACTGTCAAAATATCTCTGACAGTTGTTAAATTGTAAGAACAGTTCCTTTTTATACCGTTAGCAGTTGTAATGATCAGCCCCCGTTTTGACATTGAAAATATCAAAATATGTCAAATTGTAGAAGCAAGTTATTTTGCTCGATTTGACAGTTTTTATAGCAAAATATGGTCATTTATTTCTTACCATTTTAACATACGCAATTGCCAAAATATAGCTGTTAGCTGTTCAATTATAAGAAATATCGTTTTTCGCAGATGTCACAGTTATAGCTGTCAAAATACAATTGTAATTGCCAAAATACCCTTAAATTGTAAGTATAGTTGCTTTTTATACCGTTAGCAGTTGTAATGATCAGCCCCGGTTTTGACAGCGAAAATATCAAAATATGTCAAATTGTTGAAGCAAGTTATCTTGCTCGATTTGACAGTTTTTATAGTAAAATATGGCCATTTATTTCTTACCATTTTAACATACGCAAATGTCAAAATATGTATAGCTGTTAGCTGTTCAATTATAAGAAATATCGTTTTTCGCAGATGTCACAGTTATAGCTGTCAAAATACAATTGTAATTGTCAAAATATCTCTGACAGTTGTTAAATTGTAAGAACAGTTGCTTTTTATACCTTTAGCAGTTATAATGATTAGCCCCCGTTTTGACAGCGAAAATATCAAAATATGTCAAATTGTTGAAGCAAGTTATTTTGCTCGATTTGACAGTTTTTATAGTAAAATATGGCCATTTATTTCTTACATTTTTAACATACGCAAATGCCAAAATAGAGCTGTTAGTTGTCCAATTATAAGAAATATCGTTTTTCGCAGATGTCACAGTTATAACTGTCAATATACAGTTGTGGTTGTCAAAACATGTTTGACAGCATTTTGCTTTTTTATATTATTAGGAGTTATAATAATCACCCTCTCACCTTTTTGACAGTGAAAATATAAAAATGTGACAGCTGTCAGATAATGAAATCTATAAAAATACTTTTTGTTACTATGCCTGCAAGTTCAAGATTGAAAATACTGATGGGCTGGTGTTAAACTGTCAAATCACCTATTTGAACGATTTCTACATACAAAATTCTAACAAACAAAATTATCAGTAATTCAGTAGAAAGGCTGAAACTCTATCAATAGATTTCTGACAGTTGTCACATTGTAAAAATACTTTTCATTTTGGCAGGTGTAAATGTAAGTTCCAAAATATTTCTGTGAAATGTCAGATTATATGATCAGTCGGATTTGTCAGATCTCGCAATTATGTGTTAGAATACATCTGAGAATTGTAGCCGTCAAAATATTCATGAGAGCTGTCAAATTGTAGAAATACTTAAGTTTTATAATGTTAGTAGTTTGTAATGAACAGTCCTTATTTTGACAGTTGAAGTTTTAAAATATGTCAAATTGTAGTAGGCAGATTTTTTCTCGTTCTGACAGGTTTCTGGTAATTGTCAAACTATAGTAATATAATACTAGTAAAATTGAATGCTTATAAATAGATTATAGACAGCTGCCAAGTTGTAAAAATAGTTACACACAGTGGTACACGTAATATAATTTTTAAAGTCTGTCAAAATAGTAATGTAATTGTTACTATTTTAAAAAATTTATTATGTATTATAGACATCGAAGGCTTTCACGATCCGAGTTTATGTTATAAAGGTTTCCGGGTTTTAACCAACATTTTGAGAGACATCTAATGCGTCCAAAATAATCTTTGAGGTTAAACAAAAATATCTTGGAAATCTGCGAATCTCCTTCAAAAGAATGTTTGCTACCAATTTTCCCGTTTCCCTTCAAATTTCAGTGTACAGCATAGAGCGGAACAGCCTACGTAAGCCGATTGTTAATGATATCTGCGTTAAAGCTCATCGCCATTCTTTACTTTTGACATTTTGACGTGGATCTCTTAGAAAAAGAAAAAAGTGAATTGGAAACCAGCGGATAATAGCCGGGAAAATATAAAATACCGCTTCTCGTTTTTTTCTCAACCACCCATCCGTATTTATTATCGAGAAAAACGAAACAAAATTTTCGCCGAAAACGTACGTATGAATAATGTATTTCTGCACCTCCTTTTCCAATACAATACACTCTTGTATGCTAACAATACAGCTCGCTGTTGTATTTTCATGTTTTACAATTAAGGCGACTACCAAACCGTACCACACACTCACTAGTGATAGTCGTGGTTGGGAAACGATTTCAGCAATCGCCGCATTTCAGTATGCTAATGCTTTTCGTTATCCTTAGCACGGCTAGGCCGGCCGCCTATCCAGGGATGAAAAGCCGTGAGCGCGCGATGTTGTAGTGGGGGGGCGTTCGACGGAGCACCGCGACGCTCGACAGCGGCGGGTGTGCGGCGAGGTAAGAGGAGGTGCTGGTTTCGACGCTTTCCACTTTCAGCTATCAGTGAGCCGTTCGGTGGTATAGATGTGTGTGTGCGTGCGCTTCGCTCCTTGTTAAAGAGAGCGGTTCGTTTAGCTTCTATATCCCGTCGTGCGATTGTGTTATTTTGTTTTGTGCGGTGTTTGTATTTAGCGGTTCTAAACAACGGATATTCGTTTACGGAAACGGGCGGAATTATAAGATCGACAAGTAAAAGAACAATTTACGTATAATTAAGTTATTAAAATCGGCGGCTTAAGATGTTGTCTTCAGGCGTGTTGCTTGGTAAATTTTACGGAAAGTTTAAATTAATAAATTAGCGGGTTTAAAGTTTGATTGTGAGGGGGTAAGACTTCATCTTGTTAGAATGTCTGAAACTGATCTTGGATCAGCTGTACTGAAATACGTTGTATGGTAGAAATTACAATCACAGAAAAACTTTAAAGATTAATTTCAGCATTAGTTTGCTTGTTTGTCGTCTATTAAGTAGGGATAGAACCATACCGATATCGGCATATCGGCAATTGTTAGGGTTGCCACCTTTTTGCAAAATACAAAAAGGACATTAGGGGAGGGGGTTCGAAAATGAAAATGGTACAACGTTTCCGATTTTAAGCAGGATTTATTTTCTTAATTTTTTTACAAACTAAAATGTATTAAGTTGCTATTGTCTAATTAAATTTGAATGAATATTTTTTATTCGATTTTGCTGCCTCCAAAAGGGCATTGTTATTTTTAATTGAATCATAAAATTCTGTGGAACACCGATTTCTTTCGTCTCGCCATTTAGTAGCCATGACTGAAAAAATCTGTTCAGAAAATGCCGAACTCCTAATACCAAAAAACAAATACGTCATAATACAGATACTTGGATAAATGATCAAATACGACGATCAAGCGCCAACCTTAAGGATTTGTACATATTACAAAAATCGTATCCCATCTTACAAAATAATTACAAGATAAATAAAGATAGGCACAATAAATTAATTACATCAACTAAGTTTAACTTTATTAACACAAAAATAGCACTTTCTGAAAATAAAAATAAAACAACATGGAGTATTACATATAAATAATTTACAGAATAAGAATAATAGTAACAGTAATACATATGGTAATTTAACAATCGAAATCGATAATAAAATTATCGATTCTCCTTCTGTTATAGCAAATATTTTTAATGAATATTTTCAAAAAATACCTACAATTGCTTGTCAGAATATACCAAACGTTGCAAAGTCCTCTAGTCATATACAGATCAACTCTCACACCATGTACTTGTATCCTTTTTCTGAACCTGAAATGTTAAAGGTGTTTGATAAGATTAAAAAGAAATTTACATCAGGACCAGATGGAATACCTGCCAATATAATTAAGCTTTGTCAACTTGAATTAGTAAAGCCTATTACACATCTTATCAATTGCTCTTTTGAACAGGGTGTTTTTCCAGAATTACTTAAAACTTCTAAAATTAAGCCCTTCCATAAAAAAGGTAACCTACTTAACATTACTAATTACCGACCGATTACCTTATCTTCGGGATTCTCAAAATTGTTTGAGTATGCTATACTTAATCGTATAGAAAACTTTATAAACAAATTCAATTTGCTATCACCGGCTCAACACGGGTTTAGACCGGGCAAATCCACAACTTCTGCATTGCTAGACATTTATAATAGCATTTTAGAGAACATTGAAATGAAGTCTTATCCTGTTGGTGTGCTTTGCGACTTGTCAAAGGCATTTGACTGTATCCTTAGGGGTAGGGTTGCGGAATGGATATCCTCATACCTATCGGGTAGATTTCAGTTTGTTGAAGTTACCACTAGCAAGACTAACACTAGGTACAAAATAAGATCAGCCTACTTACCGACTAATATTGGCGTCCCGCAGGGGTCAGTGTTGGGGCCACTATTATTTTCTTTATTTTTAAACGACATAGTTGATTTTGTCAGCGATTTTGCAGTGGTGTGCTATGCTGATGACATTACTGTTATTGATTTTGGATAAATTATTTAATTGGTTTTGTGCAAACAAATTATCATTAAGTCTGAATAAAACAAAACACATGCTATTTCATACTGTTCAGAAGAGAATAGATGACTTTGACTTGCAGATTTTAAATAATGTAATTAAATCTACCGACTCAGCACCTTTTCTAGGATTGACTTTTACCTCCACCTTAAACTGGAATACGCATTGCCAGGAATTGACAAGTAAATTGAATAAATCAATATTTAAACTGAGATCTCTCAGAAATGTAGTTGACCTACACACTTTAAAAATGATATATTATGCTGAATTTCAGTCATCTACTTTATGGAATTCTTTTATGGGGATCTTCGTCTGCGGCGTTGAAGGTGTTTTTAAAACAGAAGTCAGCTATTAGATGCATTGGAGGAGTTAGCTCACTCACTTCATGCAGGAATTATTTCAAGACGTTAAAAATTCTAACTCTCCGGAAATATATATCCTGGAATCCAGCTTATATATTCATAAAAATAAACAAATTTTTATAAACAAAAATAATAACGTACACAGTTATAATATAAGAGCTCAGCAAATACACTCAATGAGACATAACTTAAACATAACTGCTAAAAGTGCAGACATATTAGGTATTAAGATATACATATAAAAACTTACCAGGTGAGTGGAAAAGTTTGCCGTTAAGAAAATTTAAAAGAACTCTTAGGACATGGTTACACACGCAGTGTTTTTATTCTTTAGATGAATTCTTTGATCAAGTAACATAATGTACCTAATATTGTATTTTGTTATGGTTTTTTTTTGTTGACTTATTTTATACTGCCGTCTTTTAAATAAAAATATCTAAAAAAAACTGGCAGGTACACTCAACAAAAAAGAAATCAAAGAAAAAACGTTTACAGTATTTTTAAAACGATTAAAAAGAATTTGCCATTTTTTTTGGTGTGCTTAAATTTAAAAGATCGGTTTCAATTCCTTGGTGACTTTCAGAAATCTGCATCACCTCATCAAAAAGCTGATTCATATTAATTTTCAAATTTGGATTGTTGATTTTTTCGATAATTTCCTCAAAATCTGAAAATGATGGAAATTTTATTGTTAAATTTAATTTGCCGACGATACTGTGCCAACTGTCTTCAGAAAAATCATACCATTTTTCAATGTATTGGATTGATCTTTGATAAAATACATTAAAGTCACTTTGTAGTTTATTCTTGCTTGTCACGTCAGGAGATTTCAACTTAACTTTGGTTTCAAACCCATAAAAACTGTTTTCTAATCTGTTGATGAGGGTCTTTCTTAAATCAGTCATTATACTGAATAGGTCAAGCGCAGTTGTTTCGTTAGATTCAATTTTTTTAATGAAAGTTTCGAAAACGCTAAGAATGTGATTACAAAAAAGTAGATAAATCTCAACTTCCCGCGGAACTGTACCAGTAACTTCATCTATTTTTAACAGTTTTTTAATTTGCGATGGGCAGTTTTCTGTACTTAAAAAGTAACTACAAAGAGCTACATAATTGGTTAATATCCTTTCTACACATGGATATAGTACTAACGTGTCTTATTAATTATTAATTCCCGCCATTCACAATCCGTAAATTCGTGAAAGGATTTAAGTTCATCCCGGCGCTTGGCAGATACAGAAAAATGAGAGTAAATTTTGAGAATAA